>CM061541.1:25732621-25912621 GCA_030864215.1 Capsicum pubescens
GGTATAACTTACACTTCTCTCTATCCCTCATAATTTCCATGCCAAGAATCTTCTTTACTGCTCCTAAATCCTTCATCTCAAACTCCTTACTGAGCCGGCCTTTGACTTTTATTATCTCTCTCATATCCTTTGCTGCAATCAACATATCATAACATATAAGAGAAGATACACGAATGAACCATCACTTACCTCCTTAAAGTAAATAACAACTATCATAGTTTCTCCTCTAAAATATATGAGAGATCATAAAAGAGTCAAACCTCTTATACCATTGCCTGGGGGACTGCTTTAAGTCATAACGAGATTTTTTCAGCAAACATACATAGTCCTCCTTTTCTGAGACTACAAAACCCTCTGGTTGCTGCATAAAGATGTCCTCCTCAAGTTCTCCATGTAAGAATGCAATTTTGACATCCAACTGCTCAAGGTCAATATTATGCTTGGCAATAATACCAAGCAATGCTCGAATCGAACTATGTTTTACAACTGGAGAAAACACATCTGTGAAGTCAATACCTGGAACCTGACTGTAACCTTTAGCAACCAGTATTGCTTTGTACATAGCATCTTCAACTCCCGATGTTCTTTCTTTCTTTCTTTTTGAATACCCACTTAGAATGGACAACTTTCTTATCTTTAGGCAATCTCACTAGATCCCATGTGTCAGTCTTATGAAGTGATTTCATCTCCTCCTGCATAGCAATCATCCATCGGCCAGAATCATCACAACTAACAACCTCTGAGTAAGAAGAAAGATCTTCACCGGAATTAATACCTTCTGCTATACTTAATGCATAAGCAACCAAATCAGCTTCAATATACTTTTGAGGAGGTCTAATATCTCTTTTAGGCCTGTCTTTAGCAGTAGAATATTGTGGCACCACTGGTGGTGAAGAAGAAATAGTATCACTCGATATCACCGGGCTAGACTAAGCAGTAGGCACTGATGTTGACTCTACTCCAATCTGCAATTCAACATGGGTGCTAGACTTTTGCTGATTCATGTCACTAAGCTCATCTGGAGGTGAAGCAGTAGAGTCGAAAGGAGCCCGAAGCATGCCAGATTCATCAAACACAGCATCCCTGCTAATTATAACCTTTCTGCTTTCTGGACACCAAAGTTTATAACCTTTAACACCAGGCTTATAACCCATAAATAAGCACTTGACATATCTAGGTTCCAACTTTCCGTTATTAACATGAGCATACGCTGGACATCCAAATATCCTCAAATCAGAATAACTGGCAGGAGTACTAGACTATACCTCTTGTGGAGTATTTTTATCAATCGTGACTGAGGGAGAGAGATTAATTAGAAAATAAGTTGTGGATGCAGCTTCAGCCCAAAAAGACTTAGGTAAACAAGCATTAGAGAGCATACAACGCACCTTCTCCATTATAGTCCTATTCATTTATTCGGCCACACCATTCTACTGCGGATTATGATGAGCTGTCAAGTGCTTCGCAATTCCTTCTGACTTGCACAAAGCATTAAATTCATTAGAACAGAACTCTAAATCATTATCGGTCCGAACGCGTTTTACCTGCTTCCCTGTCTGTTTTTCAATCATAGTCTTCCACTCCTTGAAATTAGGCAACACATCCCCCAAAATTTTCTGGAATAATCATCAATAATAGTCAACAAGTAATTAGCACCTCCTCTAGAAGGTACTCTAGCAGGACCCCAGAGATCAGAATGAATGTAATCAAGTGTGTCTTTAGTTGAGTGGATGCCTTTAATGAATCTGACTCTCTTCTGCATCCCGAAAATGCAGTGCTCCCAGAACTCCAATTTGGTAATACTCTGCCCATCAAGAAGTCCTCTCTTTCTTAGTTCAGCCATCCCGTTTTCACTTATATGCCCAGACTCGTATGCCAAAGTTTATCAACATCACTTTCTGATAGAGAGAAGGTAGAAACAGTTGCATCACCTGTAACAGTAGAGCCTTGCAGGATATACAAATTTACAGACCTTCACTGTCCCTTCATCATAAAAGAGCACCTTTAGTAAACTTCAGGACTCCACCTTCACCAGTGTACCTATAACCGTTTGAATCAAAAGTACTCAAGGAAATATGATTTCTCTTCAGGTCTGGGACATACCGCACATCACCAAGTGTCCTCACAACCCCATCAAACATCTTGATCCTGATAGTTCTAATACCAGCTATCTTACAAGGTGTGTTATTTCCTATCAACATAACACCTTTAGAGATTGTTTCATATGTTGTAAACCAATCCCAATTACGATACATATGAAACGTACAAGTTGAATCAAGAATCCAATCCTCACAGGGTTTGGAGTTACTATCAGAAACTACCAAGAGTTCTCCATCACTACTGCCATATTCCACAAAACTGGTTTCACTGGACTTCTCTGGTGGGTTTCCCTTTGGTTTTGGATCTTTTTTTTTCTCTCTATTCTGTAGCTTCCAACACATAGGTTTGATGTGGACCTACTTCTTGCAGTAGTTACAGGTTTTGTTTCTTTTTCTGGATTTTGATATGTTTCTATCATCACCCCCAGAGTTCCTCTCACGATTCCTTCCTCAAATAATGAGACCATCTTCTTGAGTTTTCGACCCATTCACAAGATGCTTCATCTTCTTCTTAGAGAAAAATGCATCATAAACTTCATCTATGGTCAGGGTATCACAACTATATAAAATCGTATCCCTAAAGGTCGTGTATGATGCAGGCAATGAACATAACTAAATCAACCCTAGATCTTCCTCATCGTACTTAACCTCCAGAGTCTCTAAATCAGAGACGATTTTCTTAAATACAGATAGGTGATCCTCCAAGGATGCACCCTCAGACATGCGATGGGAATAAAGTCTTTGTTTGAGATACAACTTACTTGTTAGGCTATTCGTCATACTCAATGATTCCAATTTCAACCATAACGCTGCGGCAGTGGTCTCCTTTAAAACATCCTGTAGAATCTGATTGGATAAGTAAAGGTGGATCTGAGATAGAGCCTTCCGATCCTTATGCCACTTGTCCTCGTCCGTCCACGATGAGGGCATCATATCAAACCCTAATAGAGCATCATCCAAATCCATCTGCGCAAGCACAACCCGCATCTTAACCTACCATAATAAAAATCTGGTATTGCTATCCAACATCGAAATATCATACTTCATGGTTGCCATCCCCAAGAAAATAATCAAACAGGCTCTGATATCAGTTTGTTAGGATTCAGACAGAATAATCAAACCACAAGTAAAAAAATCAAGAACAACACACATATTTATGTGAAAACCCTTGCGGAGAAAACCACGAACAGAGGTAAATGAGGTTTCACTATAATGGAGAGAGAGAACAATGTGGAGAAGGCTGAATTTTCTGAATAATGAAAATAACCCACTAAATTGCACTTATATAGTACGTGCGTACAAATAGGTCCTAGGCCAAAAACATAAAGGTTCATACCGCAAAACTTTTAAGGCCGGACTAACAAAATTCGGGTCACAACTCTAACACAAAATAATGCAATAATTGGAGCACAAAAAACATTGATGATAGCCGAAATAGAAGAAAATAAAACCCTGAGAATGGTGTTAAGTCCAAGTATCATCACCAAGTCTATCCGTGGGGAAGCGAGAGAATACTCAACTATCGACCAACCTTCTACCCTAATCCACGACCTCCAAATACTTCTATCTAAGGTCATGTGCAACTATACGTTCTTCAGGAGAAATTATATCACTATAAATTTATAAGATCTATTCATTGTTAGACGATTGTGCCATCCTTGAGATAAAGTTTAAGCACTATATATCTCCTGACTTCTTTCCTTGTAGGACTGAGAAATTTGATCGATATTGTTTGTTCTCGTGATGGCAACTGATAAAAGGTGTTACTACAATTTATCATCCAAAAGAAACTCAAACACACAACCATACCAATACATTTCTAGAGAATACTTAGAATGATGCAAATCACATCATGTTTAACACCACCATATATTGTAGTCTTAGTGATATACAGGTTATACTATCTAGATATTGTGTAAAAATTTAGCACAAAATAAGTCCTAGTAACCTCTAGTATATAAATTGATGTACATGGCTCCACTCGTGACCAATACTTCAATTCTTTTTTATCTCAAGCAAGTATTTTGGATATGAACTATCCTCATGGGAGTCCAACTAAATTGGATTCACACAGAAAAGTTCAACATTGGAGGAAAGCCCTTGCTAACAAAGATGACTTCGTAGAATCGAACCTGAGATGGTTAAAGAATTTTTAAAATTTAAATCTATTTCATCAATTATAAAACTGCATACTGACTCAAAAAGAAAACTTAATTTGTAACTAAAATTCAACAATGCAGTTCAAAATCATCATAGAAGGTCAACACACAAGGCATTGCAAATCTATCTAATGAACCTGACATAGCCACCACCGACAAATCTTCATGATCAGTAGATTGGAGAATAGAAAGAGCGTGATACAAAGATCGCATAACAACCTTCCGTAACTTCTTGAGAAATAGATCTCTTCATAGTAGAATTTTTTTTTATTACTTTTGTGTTGTCGCCGACAGTGATGGTGAAAGCAGTAGAAATTGTTCTGGTTAGAAATGGATTCTAGTATATTTTCAGGAAAGAGGGTAGGTAAATATCTGCTATACATAATTACTATTTTACCCTCAATAATGTGCATGTTTTTATTTTTGCCCTTGGTCATCCAAGGACTGAGCTTTCTATATAGTATATGTATGTATGTATGTATGTATATATATATATATATATATATATATATATATATATATATATATTATATTACTATTATATATAAGAGAGAATGTGAGATTTTGGTAATCCTCACATCAATTTTTTTTGTCAATTTTATCCCAAATTTAAAGTTTAATTACTCTACAAATTTTTATCTATTTTGATAAATTTGAACAATGATATGAGTTTATTAAATGCTATAAAAGTGATGAGTCATGCAAAAATGATAATGACACCATAAAAAATATTTATACAAGCAACTTCAAAATTGCTCCAAGGATTTACTGTCTTTCTATTTTGAAGAAATGTTTATTAATCTTACTTCAATTTTTCAATTTTTCTAACAAATTTATCTTGGACAAGTAAATAAAGTATCTTGACATTCTCTTTCTAACTTAGTGCATGCTTAATTATTAAATAAAAAGTTGTGTTTTATATATAGCTAAAAATGTTTGAAAATTTAATTTTAAGAAAATATAATTTAACTCTCCAAATATTAATGATACTAAATAATGAAAAAAAGAGTACTTCTTTTTCACATTTTTTGGTGATGAATTCTTTTAACAAACAATGGGATTATCAACGTTTTATAGAATTTAGGACAAAATAAGTAGTTTAACATGAAATATTAAAGCTTCATACACGTTTAAGAAATATCAACATAAATTTCTTAACATATATTTTTAGGAAAAAGAAACTTCTAAAAGTTAAAAAAAATAGTAACTTTTCAATTTCTTTTGTATATCTTGATATGAAGGAAAATCTACAAAAAAAAATTGTTGAACCAAATTTTTTTAATTATTTAAATTAAATTCTATCATTATTTCTAAGTTAACTTTATTAATGTTATCATACAACAATTTTCAGTGTTAAATATTTATTATATTACTTTGAATGTTAGAATTTTTTTTATAATAAATGAGTTAATTAATATAAGTTTAATTGAAAAAAACTCAATGTTGAGAGAAAAAAAATGATGAAGTTAATTCAACATAACATAAAACTTAATTAAGCTAAATAAGGTGAAGGGTATTTTTGTAAACAAACTATCTATTCTTAGAAAAAATGCAATGCATATTATTTTTAGTACCACAAATCAAACAACCACTAAAAAATAATATCAGGATAACTAATCCCAGGAAAAGTAATCCCAGCATAATTAATCCCAACATAACTTGTTTTCCAACCAAACGACCCCTAAATATAATAAAGTAAATTAAATACTAATAAATAAACTTTTTTCAAAAGCTTCTTACAAATGGTCTTCACTATCCCAAGACTTGTTCATACATGTACAAGAGCTATCTACTTCAACATAGACAGATAATAAAATAAATAATACGAAAACTCTAACATCTGTCAAGATGAAAGTGCAGAAGTTAGTGTTGAATATCACCATCCATCTAGTAACTGCAAACTAACTTGCATCCAGTCTACACCCCAAGAAGGAATGTAGAAGAGTAGGGTTAGTACAACCACATGTACTAGTAGGCATCATCGGTCGACCGTGTTAATCCATATAATCATAAAATAGAATTAAGGAAAACAAATCATGACATCTTGAATGGAATATAATTCAACTAAGGTTGTAATAACATTATTACTTTATCTATATAACTTACATCATCCAACTACTCTTCCAACTCCATCAACATTATATTCACTACTAACATACTCTAGCCGCATTAATTCACACAATCAACCACAATCCAACGCTAATACATCACTATTCCTCTTTATTCACCTTATCTTTTTCATTACTCATATTCACAGGAACAAACCCGTAATCATAGACAACCCACACTAAACTCTCGGGCTAACAACCAAATGCTCTTTTATAATATTAAAGAATGATAACTAGCCATTCTGGTAAGCTACGATTAAAACACGTATAAATGAAGCAAGCCAAACAACATATAAGTAAGTACAAAGTTTCACTTTTTCAAATACATATCACACAATCAAATACCCAATTAATCAACAATAACATATCAAATAATGTTCACAAATAAGCCACATAACCATCAAGAGTATCAACCATACTGTAAACATCCACAGACTCAACACAAATATGTACACACATGTTATGGGACTTATTTTTGCCCAAATAGTCATGACCTGCAGGGAACAATCTATGTTCATGTACTGTATCGGCGTGGTATCTGATCCACCATATACATATTCGTACCGACGTGGTACCCAATCCATCATATATTTATCCATACCGGCGTGGTACCCAATCCAACATATACATATCCATACCGACATGGTACCCGATCCAATATATACATATACGTACCGGCGTGGTACCCCATCCATCATATAAATATCTGTACCGGCATGGCACCCAATCCATCATATACATATACGTACCGGCATGGTACTCGATCCATCATATACATATCCGTACCGGCGTGGTACCCGATCCATCATATACATATCTGTACCGGCGTGGTACCCGATCCAACATATACATAACTGTACTCTCCTATATACATTTTATTAAATAATATTTTGACCCTCTCATGGGTATTATTTCAATAATTTATCACGATCATCAACAAGCCATTCATGGCATTAATCAAGGAGTTATCATTATCAAACAAGTCTCTCATAGGCACATTTCAATAAATCATCATTATCACCAATTTAGCCTCTCATGGACATCCAATAGATAAAGTGTTTTTATCAATACCAAAATAAGAATATCATAAAATAAATCACAATTACCACTTAAGCATGCAAGTCACTATTGGGGTATTACTTACTCATTAATTATTAAAATATCACTATCTTTTTCCATGTAATACAGTCATTACACTTATTCAAGTCATCTATCCTTTAGATATTACTATGCTCATCAATACTTGATCCTAGCATGATTTTCCTCATCATATCATTGTCCAATACATGCAGCTTAATATCATTATAACTCAACTAGGTTTATCACTAGTATAACTAAGAACTATCTTGTCCACATACTTCATTTACAATAATCTCCTTGCGGGCACACATCACATAATATCACAAGTATCACATAATTAAATTTTTAAATAATGATGGAGATGAATTTTATTTTACAAATAATTTTTTAGTTTATTATTTTGTTTTTTATTTAATGGTAGAGATGAAATTTTTTTTTGTTGGATTTTTTATTATATGATATACAGGAGAAATCTCAAGTCAAAATTTCATCGTCGCTGTTGAAGCTTTTGATTTTATAATATAAATTACGAGGTTTTATAATTTCGAATCGTAATTTTATGATATATAAATTATGATTTATATTATAAATTAATTAAGTTATATGAATATGATGTAAATTATTATTTAAAATTTTTAAATAATGATGGAGATGTATTTTATTTTAAAAAATAAAATTTTAATTTATTATTTTATTTTTTGTTTAATATTATTAATTAATAATGCAATAAATTAATTAATGAAGATATTATGACATGTCAGTGAGGTGGATGTTACGTGACATTTTTTTCAAGGAGAGTGAGCTACACACATGGTTAGAAGGGTTCAAAATATTGGATTTTGATGGGTTGATGGGTTCAGATGATAAAGTGCTAAGTAGAAGTGTTCACTTTACAAACGAAAACAACAAACAAGTACAAGCTCATCAATACTTGATCCTATCATGATTCTCCTCATCATATCATTGTCCAATACATGCAACTTAATATCATTATAACTCAACTAGGTTTATCACTAGTACAACTAAGAACGATCCTGTCCACATACTTCATTTACAGTAATCTCCTTGCTGGAACAGATCACATAACATCACAAGTATCGCATAATTAATCAATAATATAGTTTTCGGAATTAAAGTTAAGTTCTCGTGTTTTCATCCACCTCAACTCTATGCCCGCGGGCCTAGACATGTTTTCTCCCATCAATTCTAAATTATGAAAATATAAAATAACGGAATCTTCTACTCATTAAACCTATCCTACCTGGACGCCAAACTTTTGGAAGAAACAAGCTGCAACAAAGATGCTATTTTCTTTCCTTCATGCCTTGGAATAATCAATCATCTAAAAATCAAGCAATTATAAGAGTAATTAAATAATTACTCTTCAAACAAATATCTTGGGGATTCAAACCCACTAATTCTACCCTTAATTCAAGGTCTATATCATTCCCCAAGTTCAATTAATTATTAATTAGCTCTATCAAGCTTAACTCATCTCCATTAATGGAGTTTTTATACTAAAGGTCTCATCTTTACAGAATTCAAGGTTCCTAACCATCATAAATTCATAATCTAGTTTATGAAATTCATGTTAGTAATCTTTAATTTATAGATTAGAATCATCTATAGGTCACATTAAAAACACTCATGAGTATTTCCCAAAAGAATTCCACCATTAAAGGTCGTTTTAAGATTCCAAGATGTTAAAGAATTAAAAGACGAAGAAAATAATGGAAAAACTTACCTCAACGAAAAAATTTCACCTTAAGCTTTGGAAAATCACCTCTCTAGGGTTGGGGAATGAAATTTGGAGTTTTTAGACCTAAAATACGGCTGAAGCTGATTTAAATATCATTAGAATTTTTGCTATAGCGAAATCTCATTTCAGCCCGAACAGTGCTCAGTAAAACAGTTATAACTTTTTACTTCGAATTCGAATTGAGGAACGGTTTGTTGCGTTGGAAAGAGGACTCAGTGATCTGGTATTGGGACCCCTAACTCTTTATATTCTATGAGATACGATCGTTTGAAATTGGCCCCAATAGAAACTCATATCGAAATTGTATCGGAAAGAAATTTTTATACTTAACTTTGTGTTAGGAATATTGTACGACCTTAATTCATGCCTAAAGAAATTTCAAACTAAAGTATTTATATTAGCACTCATGAATAATTAAATTCATCGGGTTTGAGTCTATCTAAACACATCTGAAGGCTATAATCTCCGTCGGAAAGCTTGAGGTGACATAATAAATAAAATATTGGCTATTTTGGACCCAAGTTAATATTGAGGAATGAAAATTAAGAGTTTTCATGAATTTATTATGAATAATTTTGTAACGATGAAATGGGTCGTTACATTTAGGCCTTCAAAATTTTGAGGGCTCAAAAATTTTAATAGTATATTTTATGATTTCAACTTTACTTGGAATAATAATGAATATTGTGAAATACGTCTAAAAAAAATAATAAAGAAAGAAAAAATAATCTAATTTTTACTAGAAATACTTTAGAACTTTCAATTAAACAACTTAAACTTCACATTAAGAATAAAGTTTTAACAACAAAATCCAAGTTAATGTATTGCAAATAATTATCTGACAATTTATTCACTAAAATTAATCATTATTTTTATTAATAATCCTATTAATATGTGAAGTTAAATGTTATGTCTTTTAAAAATACTACACAACAAAAAAAGTAACTTTAAATTAGAACAATATTATTTATGTATGTATGTGTATATATTTGAGGTCTTTTATTAAAATTTGATCTTTTATTAAAATTTGACTTTAAGCTACTAAATTTTATTTTAATGCTCCTGTTACGTGCTTGTTATTATCGCAATTTAGCCCGTTCAAATTCAATCCATTCATTTGACATCCTTAATTTAAAAAATGTCCTGATTCATGTAGTTGATTCACTTAACAAATGGTCAGATCATTAAAATGTCACATGATATATTGGCATAAACATAGTGTTAAAATGACTATTTTTTGTTCCATCTTAATAATTATTATCTTTAAATTTTGGATTTCACGGAGAAATTAAACTCTATGAAATATAGCTCATTAACCTGAATTTTCAAATTTCACAAGTAAAACTCTATATAAAAGAAATAAATTTTATTATTTATTTATGAGTTTCATTAATATATTTTGAAACTTCTCGATCATGAATGGTTTTCAATGTATAAAGAAAGAAAATTAGCTATATGTGAATTTATCTTATTTTGTGTGCGAAGAAGTCCATATACGTATCATATAGTGAAAATGATTTGTCATGGTCATTTACAAATTGAGTGCTAGATCTATTAAGTCTAAAAATAAAAATTTCTTGTGAGCCGAATGGGAAATATACTACTACAACAAGAAGCCCAGTGTATTCTCACACAGTAGGGTCTGGGGAGAAATATACTACTATAAGCCCAGTATATTCCCACAGTGGGATCTGGGGAGAAATATACTACTACAACACTACAACAACAAGAAGCCCAGTGTATTCCCACACTGTGAGGTTTGGGAGAAATATACTACTACAACAACAATTTACTACTACAACACTACAACAACAAGAAGCCCAATGTATTTCCACACAGTGGGGTCCTCTGGGAGAAATATACTACTACAACAACAATATACTATTACAACACTATAACAACAAGAAGCCCAGTGTATTCCAACACAGTGAGGTCTGGGGAGAACAATGACATAAAATTAAAAGAAAATTTATGAAAGACTACCAATTCAAATTTCCTTAACGTTATCTGTCATGCTTTTCTAGAATACTATGGTGCAAGTCTACATAGAAATAGAAGTCCAAATGCAATCACGTTCTCAAAATGGACAAGGCATGCAAATGTATTTGCATGCTATGTGATGACAACAAATTTTGTTCAACTTTCATGTACTGTATTTTATTTATTTATTTATTTTCAATTGGAGGAAGCATAACGTGAGAAACACTACTACACACATTGACTTTTAAGTGGAAAATAGTGGCATTGCTTTATTTTCCACCTAAATACTAATCTGCACCAAGTGATTGAATCCATAATGTATTGTTGGGTTGACACAAGCACAAAAAATAAAATACGTAATTTTTTTTTTCCCTTTCCCATTATATCTCTTTCATCCATTAGTTAAAATCCTTGTGTGTTTCCTTAATGGTAGTTGCATTGCATCTTACTCTTATCTTTCACTTTTTTTCTTATTGTGGAAGGAAAAATAATAGCAAGTTCCACACATATACATATAGTAATATTATTTATATTTACATATGGATATTAAAGACTTGAACATCACATCTTGGGAGTACCATAATCATGAGAAAGTTCATATTTCTTGCCATCCCAGGGAAACAAACATGCAAAACCTAAGCTAGCTATATATTTCCAAAAGGAGTGCAAAACATATATACACAATTAGTGTAGGAAATTTTCACCTCGTGAGGTTATTTTTACCTATCGATTGTGATAAAATAATATCTTACATTTTAATTAAGGACGTATGTGTGCTTAATTGTCTGTTGATATTTTATGTGTGATGACTTGATCATGTAAAAAATTTATTAATTAATATGTTTCCATAACTATCATAATCACCTTGCTTTCTTTTTCACCCCACATGCGTGCATCTACGTGTGAATATAATTGATATGTACATACCTTGAGAAAATGGCAAAGATAAGTAGAAATAATTAAAGAAATTATAATTATTTTACATCGTCTTTTTCAATCAGTAGCTTACATATGGCGTCTTAAACAAGTTGTACAACACGTGTATGATGATGGAAATTCAAACCTAACACACCTTAATAGTAAAAATATTCAATATTAATGTCTCACTAGCTATAGCTTCATTAGGTGAATTAGCACTAGGTAAATTAGCATTAATTAGATAAGGTATAAAGAAGTGGTTGACACTTACAAATAGACATGTTTTTTTTTTATTTTACTTTTGATTAGAAAAATATAAAAATACACATAGCTGTCTTTGCAAAAAAGTGTAATGGGGGTGATAAAAGTCTAAGATAGTGGGTAGTATTAATAAATAAATAATTATAATCTATATTTGGGAGGAAGGTGGGTAATATGAAGCATGGAAGAGACCTACTTTTGCGCTGCACTTTTTTGTATTGGGTTTGTACTTTGTAGATAATAATAACACCAATAGGGTTGGAATTTACGCTTTTAATTAGAAATCTCGAATTTGAATTTTATGAAAATGAAAAAAAAATTATTGGAGGCATCGCCATTAGAAATGGACTTGAAATGTGTTGCGGTAGAATGGTTGGGATCCCTCCATTCTTATCAGAGATTTCGGATATGAGCACCTACGAATAGAAAAAATCTTATTGTGATCGCCAACTTCATAAATAGACTTTGCATTGCGTAAATTTAAATCGACGACATAGTATGTGGGGAAAATATGAGGATTGGGGGAGGGGGGGAGGGGTTGGTGGTGTTAGTTTAGCTTTCCAAGCGTGGATGTTATTGTTGGAGAATCCACAAACCAAATTGGCTCCATATATGGGGTCTCATGCCCCACTTATTATCTTAAATCTCATTTTCCCTTCTTAATGCTCCCTCCATACGCCATTCTAATTAATTTAATTTATACGTATTGATAGTATAATTTATTTTTTCATTATCAGTATAATTTAACATGTCATAGCAGATTGCATGTCTTATTGCCGAATTTTTCATGGCCAAAAAATAATTTTTTTATGGACATTCCTTCGAAATATAGCTCGTCCAATAAGATATTTTTTCGTAGAAAGCATTACTGATATGAATTTCGTTAGAAATTATGATTTTTTGAGTATAATATTATCTAACATTTTACTCATAAGGCGAGACTTTTCAATGCAAATTCAATTTAATTGTGTCGCAATACGACTATCGAACGTCAAATGAGAAATCATAAAAAAAAATAAAAAATTACTAGTTCCCAAAGCAGTAGAAATGTCAAAGTTACCAGCCAAAAACTTTGAAAAAATATGAATTCTAAAGCAAAATTGTTGCACCATTAATGATAGTGAAAGTCCTTCACTACTAAGCCATAATTTGCCACTAAGGAAAACCCGTGACATCTTTTTTTTATGAGTTGTTGAGGTGCCAATGTATATGAAAATTGACTTACTGATCATGACATAAAGATTATTGAACATTAATGTCCGCATGTGTGTCTCATCAAAGCAGAGGGCGATCAAGAATTGAAGTTTATGAGTTTCTTCGATGATTTCGAGCTAATACACAATAATAATGAAAGTTAATGTCTATTGGGTTTAAAATCGAGAGGGCGTCATGCGGAAGCTAATTATTTTAATTTTAATTATTTTGAGGTAAATCTATTATTACATCTTCCCCATCTCTAGACCTTAAATCTTAATCTACATCTCACTTAAAATTATAATTGTGCAAGTTCACACGTCATAATTGAGTCGTGTTAGAAGAAATGAATAGGTTGAAAGTTAAAGTCATGCTGAAAATACATAAAAATATTATTTCTTTTTTATGTGATTGAATGATGAAATAATAAACAGAGCTCGTCTAGAAGAACATTATTTTCTCTAATTTCATCCATGGCTCAAAATAAAGATGGTAAAAAGTGTCATCTCACTCAAGTGGAAGATGTTATTATCACTTTAGTGTGGGGATTCATATTTTCATTGTAGCTTTTTAGGTGTACGTAAAACAGTCATCTTGTAGAATATATATGATTACTGATCAAATATACATATAATTAATTAGTTTCTTAATTTCTTATTTATGTTTCCAATTAAGAAAAAATAGATACGCCAATACTATATCTAATGGTGAGTGGGTAAGCTACTAAAGTCAAGAAACCTCCTAAAAAATAAATTACGACTTTAAATCAACTGGTCAATCCACATCCACCAATCTTGAGTTAATCACTTCTTGACGCGTATTACATGAACAATAATATAATAATATGTTCAAAATGTGAAGAAAAGTTTCAAGCAACCATAAAATTAATTAATAGGTCACGCATTCGAATCATAAAACTGTCGTGAACATATTTGTATTAGGACAGACTATCTATATCACACTTCAAGTGCAACCTTTCTCCGAACCCTACTTAAGCACATAAAATTTATTTTATGTATCAAACTGTTCTTTTTTAAAATATTGGTAAAAAGAAAAAGAAAAAAGAAAAGATATATTAATTAATTACTGATTAATATTGGACAAAAAGATTACTAAAGCTGGTACTGGTATGGAGGATGATTAAATTAGGGTGAAGACGTGACTTGAGGAATCCTTTACTTTACATCTCATTTACAATTGTATATTAAATAAAAATAGTCTATTAATTTTGCAGCTTTTATTAATATATTAGTAGTGGCAAATAAATAATATTACTTACGAATTCAGCCGAGCTCAATAACTTTGATTCGAACATAATATAAACAATAACAATATACCAGTATATTTTCACAAAGTAAGATTTGGGAAGAATAGAATATATGCGGTCTGTACCACTACATTATAAGCGAGATAAAGAAGTTGTTTCAATAGACCCCCGGCTCACGCCTGCATTCCTCATTGACGTCTCCGTTGCATGAACCCGGACAACCCAAAAAGGCACGACCAGGTCCAAAACGAACACGGCGGACATATTCAAACATAATATGTAAAGCAAGTAATCTACTAAATATACATAAATAACACATTTCAATTTGATAACTCACATGATCGATGAATTCATAATATTTTAAACTCGAATATTTTAAATTCTGAATCCGTTTATCAAATTTTAATTCGATAACTCATATGGTCGATGAATTCACAACATTTTGAGTTCGAATATTTTAAATTCTGAATCCGTTTCTATTTAGTAGTGTCCATCTTAGAGAAAGATGAAATGAACTTGATTGGGCGTGTGATTATTGTTCCCCCCACTCCAAACAATAAGGCAATTGATTTATCAATTTATCCATCTGTTGTTATCCATATTTTTTTCTTTGGTTTTATAAATAATTAGCATCAATGGATCTTCTCATCTGTGCACAAGATTTGTTTCAGGTGATTAAATCATGGTCTTGATATTATTTAATTATTTTTCTTTTTTCCTTTGTCTAACCATGCCTCATTAGGCACTAATTAATTTATAGTACATCCACTTTCATTTCTTTCATTAATTTAATACTAATAAAAAAAATTGATTTCTTTATTCATATTTGTTTTGTCTTGCTCTTTATCATTATTTATTTTAATTAAGTAATTAATCAAGGTTTTGTTTAGTAAGCAGTAGGCTAATAATTAACCACCAAATCCGATTTTTTGGAGAAAAAATTAATTAGATGGGGTATAATATATACGTCATGTATTGAGTAATTAAGATTAATTGTAGGTATGATTAGAGCAACAGTCAAAGAACTGATGGGTTGAGGATTTGACTGTCATTATCGGATAATCACCTAATCAATTAATTTAATCAGAATATTAATAAAATGAGCTAAGCTAAGCTGAAATAAAATAGTAATTATTAGAGAAAACACAGCTTCAATCAGGGGAGAATATATTCGCTTCACGTACAAATGAATTATTATGCACTAAGCAAATGACAAATATAGGTTTAGTTCTAGAATTTTACATAAGGACAATTTTATTAGTAATATTTTTGTAAGTTATGCCACCATATATGGGTGATGTATCTAGAAAATAAAAAATGAAGTGATGTTGATACAAATTGTCATTGTTTAGAACTGCAATATTAAACAAGAAAATTTAATCAAGCTGATACATAGGATGATGAAATGTTTTCACAATAATAGAAACCAACCAGAGTCAAAGGTTAATATATAGTGAATGTTAAAATACTGTTGATATGTAACACAGTATGTATGATAGTTATAGTTGTATACATATGGTAACAATATTAGTGAAACCCCAATAAGTAGGTCTGATCAGAGAGTGAGGTTTACGCAGATTTTTTCTTTTATCCTGTGTGACGGTGTGAGGTGACGATGTAATTTTCGATAGATCCATGACTAAAAAAAAAAAAATATTATTAATACAGGTATGACAAATGCGCAAGTAAAAGTTATGGTAAACAAGCTATAGAAAAGAACTTTGTTGACAGTAAAAATAGTAAAAATAAATCAAGTATAATTGTCAAAAGATTGTATTTGAATGATAAATATTTATATATCCTTAATTAGAGGTATCAATTTCAAATCTCTAATATGTGGTCGTTCTTGATAAAGAACGCTTTACTAAATCTAAATTGGGACTTTCCGATGAGAACCTGAATCGACTGAACCTCAATACAAATACCAAACATCAAATGAAGAATCAAAAAGTATAGTTATTATATACCATAAGGGAAACTAAGGGATGATAAAAAGTTGATAAAGAGTAAAGTGAAGAATATCAGTATTGATTAAATACTTGTTGTGCAAAGTGCATTAGTGTGCTAGGTAGAATAAAGTTGTTTCTTTTTTTAAAATTTTATGATAAGAAAAGGGATTCTTTATCCCTGTTTTAGGGGGGGGTAGCCATTGATGGCTCTCTTGATGGTTCAAATAAAGCCATAAATCACATCAATGTAAAGTTATATTGTACACTTTTAGTAGGCCATATTTTCACCCATTCTCTTCTCTCTTTTTTCTATCTACTCTTTCATGCCTTTTAACCTCAGTCTTAAAGTTGAGTTATTGATGGTTTGAACTCTCAATGTAAAGTCCATATCTAACTGGATAAACAGTGACTTCCATTCATTTTCTTTTTGAGGGTTTATGTCATGTGCATAGATATAATAATCATATATATTTATTTATTTATTTTGGTTTTCCATCCGGTGTTCGGTGTCCGCATTAGAGCCCCGACTAATCCGGATCGTGCGTTGCAGGGCCCATTAAGGTGGCAGCGCTTCCAACAGAGTTTACAAGTGAGATATGGAGAGGAATGACTTGTAAGCAGTCTTACTGTACCCCTACTTTGTGAAGATAGAAAGATTGTTTTTGAGCATCAATATAGTACAATTTTTTTTTTTTTTTATATTATCATACAGTGTCGAAGTTAAAGTTTTTAATAAAGAGTGTCAAAATATAAAGGAGTAAACTCACTAATACGGCAAGGGCAGTTGATATATAATAGTATATATATACACATAAAAGAAATGAATTGTTTTAACCTAACTAAATAATGTAACTTTCCAACAAATTGAATCCATCCGTCACTGCTACAAAGTTAAATAGATCTACAGCCTATAGGTAACTCCTATATATTAAACATGATATGATAATATGGAAAATATAGTAATAACTTGATATCTTAATTCACTACTAGAAATTTGCTTATTTTCGATTAATGGAATCATTCGAATTTTTTTATTTATGATGCCATTCAGATGTATTTTGAATCTTCAAATATAGCTTTTTCGAAATAGTTTATGATGAAATTAATCAAAAAAAAAAATCGATAATGTTTAAATTGTGTTGACAACGAAAAAAAAATATTTATAACGTTGGTGTATATAATTTTGATTGTTTTTTTTTATATTTATTATGTGAAACTTTGGTATGAAGTAGCAATAGGTGGTTAGATGGGGCCATATTGAGTTAGTATGATTCATTGTTTGAATGGTCAAGCTACAAATGATTGGGTAGTTCTTGTAACACATAGGATACCTTCCCCTTTCCCTTTCTGTGCTTCTATATTTTTCTTTTCCCTTTTTGAAAATTCAAAAGTTTTGGTCTTATAGGTTGATATAATTAGGGCTTGACCAATGACCACATTAGAATTTACCCAAAAATATGGTACATGAAAAATATTTTATATTAATTAAAATTAGCGAATGAAAATTAATCAACCTGGTTATTTCCTAGTAGTTCATGAAGAAAAAAAAAAAGAGGGAGAGAAGATTAATACTTGAAATTCAATCTCTCACCAAGAACATTTCGAAATCATAATATCTTGCTTAGCTTAGTGAGCAATCTTAAAATTTAGGATAAGTGTCGGGCGTCTTTTCTTTTTTGTCGAGAAAGAATAGAATGTCTTAAAAATTCGCGAAATGATCTCATTAAAAGTGAAAATTTCTTGTAAAATTGACATAAGTTTGTAGAGAGTTGCAAAATCAAGTCTCCACATTGCATTAGAATCACCAAGAAAAAAAGTGAACGCATGAAATTTTAAAAGCAAACGAAAGAGTAACACTCCCAAAATAAACCACTATTAGTACAAAAAATAAAGGATCAAAATGGAAACCAACTTGATTCTTTTCATTTTATTTCCAATAACATAAAAATGATGTTTTAGTTACCAAAAAAAACGTTGTTTTTTCTCCCTTTCTTTTAAAGTGGGGTGAAAGTATAGTGGGGTTATTGAGAGAGAACAAGAGTAATATAAATTAGAGGAAAAAAAATATTAGTCATACAAACCTAAATCTGGGAAAATAAGCTAAAAAGGGAATATTTGAAAGTTAGAATAAATTAAAGTGCAGTCAATTAAGTAAAATTGGGACTTAGTTATAATTTATAAAATATTAAAAATAAGTATTATAATATTAAAAATTATTTTCTGTTTCTTTCTTCTTCTTTTTCTTTGACTTATCTTTTCTGAGTTTTTTTTCCTTTTATCTTCATCAAGAATTTTTATTTTTTTATTTGTGTGTTTTTGTCTTCTTTTACTTTTTCATTTAGATCTACTTGTGATAATTTTCAGATCAGATTACTGAGTGAAAAAAATTATAGTCGTCAAAAAATAATCGAGAGTTGCTTAAACAATTGAAAGATATTTAAACAATCAAGAGTTGTTTAAGCAGTAGTGAAAGGTTTGAGTAAATTAAAAAGCTATAATATTACAGTTTTTGATTAGACATAATTGTATGGGCGAAATGGTCTCGTGGATCTCTGTACTTGTTTTCATTTGTAAAGTGAACATTTCTACTTAGCCCTTTGTCATCTAAATTTTTCAACCCATCAAAATCCAACATTTTGAACCCTTCTTATGCATATGTGGCACTAAATTGCTAAGTTGGCAAAACACGTGTTTACACGCGTTTTTAAGCGCGTGATTCAGTATTTTTAATTTAAAAATATTTTTAAAAATTTTAAAAATAATAAATTTTTTTTTTAAAAAAGATTTAAATTCCACCCCCTCCCAGATTTTATAATATATAAATTCTAATTTACATTATAAATTGATTAAGTTATATTAATATAATATAAATTGTTATTTTAAAAATAATTTTTTAGTTTATTATTTTGTTTTTTATTTAATGGTAGAGATGAATTTTTTTTTCGTTGGATTTTTTATTATATGATATACAGGAGAAATCTCAAGTCAAAATTTCATCGTCGCTGTTGAAGCTTTTGATTTTATAATATAAATTACGAGGTTTTATAATTTCGAATCGTAATTTTATGATATATAAATTCTGATTTATATTATAAATTAATTAAGTTATATCAATATGGTATAAATTATTATTTAAAATTTTTAAATAATGATGGAGATGTATTTTATTTTTAAAAATAAAATTTTAATTTATTATTTTATTTTTTGTTTAATATTATTGATTAATAATTCAATAAATTAATTAATGAAGATATTATGACATGTCAGTGACGTGGATGTGACGTGACATTTTTTTTAAGGAGAGTGAGCTACACACATGGTCAGAAGGGTTCAAAATGTTAGATTTTGATGGGTTGATGAGTTCAGATGACAAAGTGCTAAGTAAAAATGTTCACTCTACAAACGAAAACAACAAACAAATACAAGAGTCCACGGACCATTTCGCCTAATTATATATATCATATCATGTCCATCTTAGTTCCACCCATCCCACCAACGCTTACCAGGGTTTATCATACTCTTTAATAAAGATCTTAATATAGTTTATGAGCAACGCAGTAAGAAGAAATTTAATGTTCTCAAGTGCATTACTCTAGAGTTTATATTAATGCCTCTTTAATATTACGTTTTCTTGTCCATAATGCATATAGCCCCATATTAATACGTAATTATGATACTTGTTCAATTCGAAAATGATTTTGTAATTTCACATAAAATTTAGAAATAATAATTTAAAGATTGAACCGATTATAAATTCATCTCTCTTCATGAGAATATTCTCGCATCCTGCTTTTCAAAATATTACAAAATTAGAAATTTTTATGGATATACTATAAATTGAAAATTCTCTCTCTCTCTCTCTCTCTCTCTTCTTACTCTTTTTAATCACTAAAACCATTTTAAACTTAGAATTATAAAGTCTCAAACTTTTTTCAGATTAATTCCCAAAGCTTTCCTACCAAATTACTCTGGTAGCCGTTTGGCCATGAAAACTAAAATTTCCCGGAGATGGAATTGAAGTTGGAGTTGAAATTGGAGTTGGAGTTGTGTTTGGCCATGTATTTTTTGAATTTTTTTTTTTTACTTTTGAAAAAAAAATTTAAATATGATTTTATGCCCTAACTTTTACAAACTATCAAAATCACCCAACTAAAATTTACCTACTAATGGAAAAAGAATACAATTAGCCACTATTATAAAAATAATTACATATACATGGTCATATTTAATGAATTTCAAGTATGACATATATAATATTTACATTAATAGTCGTTTCTCATATTTGAAAATTTTAAATATGGATGTTATATTAACAGATCACTGCTTCCTGTTTTTAGGTAACAAATATTATCTTTCAAACAAATTTATTTTTTTAGGAATTTATTTAATTTATTTCCTTCATTTTCCGTTCCTGAAAAATAGGAAATGATGAGTTGTTATTAAATTTTAGGGTGCCGCTAATTTATTTCTTTAATTTTCTTATACATGAAAGATTTTGCTGTGTGTGAATAAATTATTTCTATGTAAAACATGCTTTGCATATTTATTGTATATTATATCATATAGCATAAATATATAAATATGCTTAGTATGTTTCTTTATACTTTGTATTTTTATATATGTGTGTATATGGTATATACATGGTATAAACTTTATACATAACATACTTTGTATATTTCTATTATAAATATAATACTTTATATATTTATGGGTATAAATATAATACTTTATATATTTATGAGTATAAATATAAATTAGCAGTAAAATAATGTCTTAAATAAAGGAGAAAATTAAATAAGAGATAAAAATAATGATGAGAGAGAAAAAGAGATATTTATTAATTAGGATAGCATTAAGTTTGAAATTATAATTATTTTATTCTTCAAAACTGTTATATACGTAATATTGAAAAAGTAATGTTATAAGGAGAGTTTTATGTGAAAAATTTAAAAGATTGGGGCTATATGTAATAATAATAAAAGTTGAAATTGGAGTTGAAAAATTGTGAAAACAACAAAAACCTGTTTTCCCTTTTCAGAAAAAAATTTCGGAATTATTTTCCAAATTTTCATGGTCAAACACCATAATTTCCAACTCCGGAAAAAAGGAAGAATTTCCATGGCCAAACGGGCCCCTAAAGCTTTGATTCTTGCTTTCTCTTAGCATGTATAAACTCCTTGTGTACATGAGTGCATCTACAAAATTTTGATTAATTAGATCCACTTTAGAAGTATAGACTACAGAAGGACCAAGGAATTCACTTTAGCAATTGTGTTTCAAGGGTTCGCATGAAATAATATAGACTTTATTTACTGTATAGGTTAGTAAACATTTTTGCATGAGACAGTTATTCATATGAAAGTAAATTTAGCAATAACGTCAAGACTTTGTTTCAATTTTGTTTTTCGAAATTAATAAATACACACCACCCCCACCTTTGCATGGAGGGAGATATCATTTTCCTTAAATGTTTATTAAACGTGTAATTAAATTTTTTGAATAAAATTTAAAAAGTGTTATAAATATAAATTAAAAACAACAAGAATATAAACAAGAATAAATGGAGAGAGAAGAAGGGATGCTTCTTTATTTCTGCTGAGGGGTGAGAGATTATATGATTCTTAATTGAGAATACAATGGATAAAACCCTCTATTTATAGGAACAATACTCCTAGTTTCTGACTAAAAGACAGATACTTCAAATACTGATAGATATCAGTTAGATCTTGATAGACATTCACTATAATATAAATACATTTATAACACTCCCCCTTGAATGTCTAGATAGATAATGTGTCTCGTTAAAACCTTACTAGAAAAAGCCCAGTAGAAAAAAAATCTAGTGAAGGAAAAAAAGTACACATCTTTAACAATACGCATATAGGTTGCCTCATTAAAAACCTTACTAGTAAAACCCAGTGGGACAAAACCTTGAAAGGGAAAAAGAGTACAACGCGTATTAAACCCCCCTAATGAGAACATCATTGAACCTTTACATCCCGATCTTGTGCACCATCTTCTTGAAAGTTGCAATTGGAGGAGACTTGGTGAGTAAATCAGTCATATTGTCACTTGAACGAATCTGTTGTACGTTAATATCACCATTCTTTTGTAACTCATGTATGTAGAAAAACTTTGATAGAGTGTGTTTCGTTCTATCTCCTTTTATGAATTCTCCATTAAGATGTGATATGCATGTTGTATTATCTCTGTATAAAATTGTGGGTAAATTGTCATATTTCAAACCACATTTTTCTCGAATGAGATGTATCATAAACCTCAACCACACACATTCTCGATTTGCTTCATGAATATCTATTATCTCAGCATAGTTCAATGAAGTGTTAGATAGATTATTTTGTATATCTCCAATATATGGCCGTATCCCACATATGAACACATAGCTTATTTGAGACTGATCTTTATGCAGGTCAGATAAGTACCCAGCATCAATATTTCAACAAGATCGAGACTGCAAGGTTTTGAATAGAATAAGTTCTTGTCTTTTATCCCATTTCGATGTCTCCTACTAGGAGCAGAAATATACTTTGCTAACAAAATAAGCAAAAGGTTATATCATGTCTTGTAGTATTTGCAAGATACATTAGTACACCAATTGGACTAAGATACGGTAATTCAGGACAATCCAATTCTGTATGTTTCTCATTTCAGCAAATAATCTTATTGTTGTTGAAAACTCTCCAAGAGTTTCAATGATTTTCAAACCATCAATTTATCCCTTATAAGGATAATAAATACGTTTCCCATAAACTTTATATGTTTCAAACATTTTTGAATCCTTTAGAATTTTCATATAGATTATTGTTAAGTGACAATATGCAACATGTCAAGTGTGACATCTTCAAGTGTATGGAATACAAATCAAATAAGTTTTACGCTTATCAAAATGCATCCTTTCAGGTCATTTGATAAATGTTTCTACGTCAGTATGCTTAAATAAACATAGAATTCGGATCCTTGTAATCTTTCACAATATTGTGTCAATATGGTATCAAAGATATTGATGATATATCATTTCGTACCGGTTCACATTTTGAGATCTCATCACTTCATTATTTTCAGGTACCTTAATCTCTCATAAGGTTTCATGAAGTGTTATGTCATTGGCTCTTCAAGAGTATATTGTCTTCTTATTATGATCATTTACTCCTTATACTTCTCAAGAATTATTTAATTTTGAACCGATTAGTCTACCACGCTTCATGCATGGGTAGATTTTGTCCTTTCTGAACACAAAATAGGAGCACCTGCAGCTTAGATACGAGATTAAATTTGAGTCAGTAAATGCTTCCGGCATATGACTTAAATTATCTTTTAAATGAGGATCTGATGATAATTCCTAACATATTTCATAGTTGCTTATAATCTCCCCCTTATGTTAGGAAAACTAGCATACATTCTCCATCTTCTTTGAGAAGTTCATCTTTGTACATCATGGTATATTCATTAATCGTATACCGCACATAAAAAATATTAGATGAAATAGTTAGTTCCCGACCTTGAACCAATTGAGAGGGAAGAAATAATCATAATTTATTGGTCTAATGCATACAAGTGTTATTGTATGCAACATATCATATTTCAGACCAACACATGATGTTTTGTTCTCATTAGTAATGGTTTAGCTATTTATCGAAGGCATTCAATGACAAACCATCATCATCAAGATGAATTGTCTTGATTACACAATCTGGAAACTATGTTCTTAACTCAATTTTATTGAGCAAGCAACTTTATGAATGTCAAACGTAGGTTGACAATGAATGTACATGTGATCATCTTATTGATGCATCTTTTCAACATATCACATGATAGGTGAACGAGCCCATATTCACCTTTTATGCTTTTCAGATTTTAAGGGATCCAATCCCAATATTAGTTGGTCCAACCAACTTATTATGAGAACAAACAACATTAAAAGTAATGAAGAATTTTTTAATTCTTCAATATATGTTACATACTCAGTATGCACAGCTTTGGGATATCGCAATCGTTCATATCAATTTATGAACTTTTATACTAGTAAACTCCAAGTTTACCATGACATGTATCTTTTTTCTTTAGTAAATTTCAGATTTACTATTACATGAATAAATTTCAGATTTACTACTTCAGAAGTAAATTTCAAAATAACTTTTCTCAATTATTCAGCCTCTTTCGGGGGTGAGTTGTGATACCATCACAATCAAGTGCACGTTTGCATTAATAAGCTTCTCATTCCCCTGGAATGGAATATAATCATGCCTTAAACGTATCAAATTATGATAGCTACTAACAAAGCAAATTGAGGCATACATATGATTTATTGCTACCACATTCAATTCAAGGAATGGAGCATATTTGATGGGACATGTTTCACCAAATACTTTTTATTTTGCCTTAAACATCATAATATCATCAATATGGTGCATTGAGATTCAAACTCAACGTCTTATCCATATAAAGACATCTTAGGCACAAATTCATGGGAATTGAACCCAACATATTATCATCCCTTTTGTTAATATTGTTCTTGAGGAATAAATTTAAAATATAAATGTTTCCAAACCAATATTCCTTTTTTTCTCAAATCCAACAATAATTATATCGTTTAGTAGCAAAGGACAAATAATATAAGAAATTACTAACCTTGAAATTACCTTTAGATTAATAATCTCACCTTATTTGGCAGAGTCTCGTGCTTAAAATTACCTTTAGATTAATAATCTCACCTTGTTTGGCAGAGTCTCGTGCTGATAACGTGCTATAAATTTAAATAAAGAACAACAAGAATATAAACAAGAACAGGAATAAATAGAGAGAGAAGGGGGGAGGCTTCTTTATTTATGTTGAGGGATGAGAGATTATATGATTCTTGATTGAGAATACAATGAATAAAACCCTCTATTTATAGGGGACAATACTCTTAGTTTCTGACTAAAAGACATATACTTCAAATCCTGATATAGATCTTATTAGATCTTAATAGACATTCACTATAATGTAAATACATTTATAACAAAAAGAAATTTATTATTTACTCACTAATTTAGGTGCACGTAAGTTGGTTCAAACATCACGATTATTAAAGAAAAAAAACAAAATAAACATACCCTCAACTTACCATATTTACACAAATCCTCACTCTACAAAGTAATTACAAAAATCTCTACTAATTATGCATCTTTATTAAATGTATCGAGAGCTAATTATGTATCTTGACAGACCGAAAATCGAAAAAAATTATATCGAGAGCTAATTATGTATCTTTATAAAGGAAAAAATTATCTTAATTGAATGTATTATGTATCTCGACAGATCCAACGATATCTAATTATGCCTTTTACCAAGGTAAAAAAAATTCATTAGATGTATCGGGAGCTAATTATGTATCTGGACAGACGCAAGATGGAGATTTTTACTCCCTCAATCCTATTTTACTTGTCCCAAATTTTCTAATTAATTTAATTTCTCATTTTACTTATCATTTTTCATTAATCAAGACAAGATAATTTTCTTTTTCCTTTTTTACCTTTAGTATTAATTTTTTTTCTCTAAATTAAAATGTATAACAACATTTAATAGGGGTACTATGATAAAGTTGTCATATTATCAATTACTATTTTTCTTGATCAATGTACAATGTTAAATTGGGACGAGTAAAATGAAACAAAAAGAGTAGTAATTACGTAAAAAAATCAAAGTTATATCTAACAAAACTTCAAACTGTCGAAATTTATACCGTCTGTCCAAAAAATAATCCCTTTTCAATTTTCTTTCTTTAGTAATACACACACTTGGAAAAGAAAAAGAAAAAAAAAATCAATACACACACTACTATGATTGTACACAAAAACCAAGCGTGCACTTCGCACGTACAAGAAGCAATTAATTCTTGGACCAAAAAAAAAAAGATGATACTTATTTTCTGTGTATTATTTTTGGTTCTATATAGTGTTACCCTCCGTGCACTCTCCTCATCTTTGACTCTATAGTTCATTCTTCTTATCTCTCCCCTTTGCAAAAAAACACACACACACACACACAGTAAACAAAACAAAAAAACTTACAGCCCTTCATTACTTCATTAAAATTGTTCAATTATCTTATTGCTAAGGATAATAAGCACTTTCACTACTGTGGTAAGTATCTTTTTCTTCATTCTTGTTTTGATTCCCATTTTGTGCAAATAAATTTGGGGTGATTGCTTTTGTTGCTTTTTCTTTTACTTCATGATGTTTGTTGGTTTTGATGAAATGGGGTTTCTTTGTTTTCTTGTTTTGCTTATGTGTATTGTTTTTTGGGTTCCTAAAGTTTACATCTTTTTGTAAACAAATTTTGATTGATTTTTTGTTTTGCTTTCTCTTGTAATTCATGATGTATGTTGGTTTTGATTAAATGGGGTTGCTTTTTTTTTTTTTTTTTTTTTTTATGTATATTGGTTTTGGGGTTCTGAAGTTTAAATTTTCTTGCAAATAAATTTGGGTTGAATTTTTTTTTTCTTTCTCTTTTAATTCATGATGTTCCTTGGTTTGGATTAAATGGGGTCTCTTTGTTTTCTTGTTTTGTTTGTACATTTGGTTTTTGGGTACTAAAGTTTAGATTTTTAGTTGTTTTCTGGCATTCATGGATGGGGTTTTCACTGAGATCTAGTACAAAGAGTGACTTTTTTTTTTTTTTTTTTTGAGATATAAGAGGAATTTGATTGACTACACTATATGATTTTTAGCTTCAAGTTCTCAAGTTTTGTAATGCTTTGTTTGGTAAGCTAGGAAGAACAGAAAAATAGTCACTGTAGTTATACCTTTTGACAAAGAAATTGAAGCTAGAGGACTGTGATTCCAAGTCTTTTAAAGCTATTGGTCTCTCGAGATTTTGAGCTAAAGCAGAAAAAGAAAAGAATAATAAAAAGAAAGAAAGAGTGGCTTTATTTTTTCATAATAATACACCCCACGCCTTGTTAGTTTAATTTCTCTGTGATCAATCTTCTTTCATAAGATTCCTTCTTTTTTTAACTCTCAAGAATGTTTTTCATTTGGTATTTATGGGTTTAAAGCTGATGTTGTATGTGGAAATCTTCTCAGGGGATTATAGTTGGTGAAGAACAAGACCAGTTTGGCAATTGAGCAAAGTAAAGAACAGTATGCGGTGGTATAGTTTATCTGTTGACGTTTATCGGAAAGTTATCTCCTTGAACTTGTATTGCCGTGTCATTCTGTAAAATACCCTTTTCACAAAAACCAGTTCATTAGTGTTGCTTTTCTCAACTTGGAAGTCAAGTATTCATTATAATCTTTTCCATGGGATCCACACGTTTCATCGTCATACCCTGTTACGTTCGGATGATTAGCTGAGAATTAAGTCACATTCATCTTAGCCTTGATGAGAATCTGTCTTCTTTAATTAGTATTCAGCCTTATAATTACTTCCATCTCAAGTCTCACACTTGTCATTCCTGTTAGTCCCAGGATTAGCTGAGAATTTAGTCACTTTTATCTTAGTCTTGGTAAGAATTTTCTTCTTAATTAGTATTCAGCCTTGCAATTACTTTCATCTCGAGTCTTTTCTGAGATTTTTTTTCTTTAGCGTTCAATCTTTCTGTTTTGTGGGGAGTGATTTTCCTTCTGCCATTTCTGTTGGGAAGAATTTCTTTGTGGTGATTGTTCAATCATTTTATTGAGGGGATTGTTCGGAATTCTTTTGTTTATTGATTTTTCTGCTGGAAGATTGAGGTGTTGTATTGAGTGAAAGGGTTGGGAACAAGTAGTTATGGTGTGCCAAGCAGCTAGTCAGACGAGATTTCGGGCATTGAAACATGAAAATGGAATTGATGGGTCTGCCACCATAATAGTTAGAGTAATCGCATGCTTTCAACCACTCCAAGATTGCCAGGTTAGTAATGGACATTTGATATTCTTGAATATGATTCTTTATCTTTTTGTCTTGTGAAATCCTTGCTAATAGAATAACTTTGACCTGATGAGGTACTTTGTTATTCCTTTGTTTGTTGGAAGACATCTAATTTCCTTTTTTCGATATTTCAGGCTGAATACTTCCGCCATTTGCTTAAGCCTGTCACGTAGATAGATCTTTCTTGTTACCGCGTTCAAGTTAAGCTGGAGTTTTTATTTTTTTCGTTATTTAGCAAGAGTGCAAGAAATAATCAGCAATTCGTAGTTTCACAGTTGTTTAGAACTGGTATGATGTGCAACCTCTTAACTTTTTACCGTTTTCTTGATCAATTTTGGCTAGAATTCATCTGATAAGTTTGGTGGTTCTTTTGTCTGATCTTCAGGTGATTGTTGAGGTTGAATGGAAAAGGACTTTGTATCTTCGTTTCATCACCAGTATTCAGATCTGCAGTTAGCCCATTTGAATTTTTCTTATCCACAATTTGATATAGGGCAGCAGAATTCTTTTCCTACTTACATGATTCCTCAGTCAAATGAGGTTCCTACGAATGGGAATTCTCCATTTTTCACATTTTCAGGCCTGCCAGAGTCGAATGCAAGCTGGCCAACAGAACCTTGCAATTGGTTATATTATTCGCCTCAGTTTTATCAGGGTTTTAATCCTGTTTCAACCACTTTTCCCAAAGAGAAAATTGCTCCCCGAGCTGAAAATCTGGGAGGTTACAAACATCCTAATGGAGGCACTGCATCTGCTCAGAAGAGATTCCTTGTGTTTGATCAATCTGGTGATCAGACAACTTTGATCTATAATTCTGCTAATGGTACTCCTGTACAATGCCCGGCTTCTTTGAATCCAAGAACCCCTGCTCTTTATAATTCGAGTAAGGAAGATCCAGAGATCAAAACAAATGATGCTTTTCCATTCGGGCATTTCTTCGACGAGGAATATTATGAAGACAACAACAAAGATGATGTCGAAAGTGAAATGCATGAGGATACTGAAGAACTGAACGCCCTACTCTACTCTGATGATGATAATGATTGTTCTGAGGATGATGAAGAAACAAGCACTGGTCACTCGCCTAGTACTATGACCGCTCATGATCTGCCAGAGTTGTCTGACGAAAGGGGTGAAGAAGTAGCTAGTTCTGCTGGGTCGACCAAAAGGCATAAACTGCTAGATGGTAGCTACGATGCCCCAGAAATAAGGGTTACTGCAACCTCCACAAAAGCCTATACATGCTCCGACTTAGAGGATGATGCACAATCCAGTTGTGCCAATGGCCTTGAACAAGATTCAGGAGCACCAGGTTCTCCATCTGGGAAAAAGAGGCTAAGAAAGGATAAAATTCGCGAGACAATAAGCATTTTGCAGGAAATAATCCCCAGAGGGAAGGGAAAAGACTCGATGGTTGTTCTTGATGAAGCAATCCATTACTTGAGATCCCTGAGGGTGAAAGCCAAGTCTCTCGGACTTGATTCTGTTTGAGCTTCAGCTTGCCACTGGTCATATTATTGACTTGGTGTTAAAGGTTTTTGAATTGAATAATTAGTGTTTAAATGGTATTGGCAACGCGTGGCTGATTAGAATATGCCATAAACAAAGTAAACCAGATTGGAGAATCCCTTTAAAGTCTTTATTCCATCATTCTGCTCGAACCATTGGCTATGGCTTTGAAAATTAGTGGTCATGTCTTATTCATGTCTTCTTTTCAGATAAGGAGGGAACTTCTTGTCATGCTTCCATAAAGGGTGGTGAATCATGAGTTCATATTCTGACCCCCAAGAGAAAAGTTGATTCTGCTGCCCTTTGGGAATGTGTTTTGCTTGCCCACATAATTGTTCGTTGTCTGTGTGAACGATACAAGGCGAGCTGTTACCTCAGTAGGACCTTTGAAAAGTTTGTAGTGCACGCTTGGTGTCTAATTCGGGTCCCAAACCTCACTTTCTTGCTCTTTTTTCATTGATCAAGTCACATTAATCCTTCTTGGTCATTTCCTTTTCTCATCTTAAAGGCGGGCAAGACAGTTGCATGGCGATGCGCCTCTCTTTTGGTTACATCCTACATATGTTGTGTTCTTCTGAGGTGAAATGGATCAAGCCAATCTTGTCAAAAAAGACTTGGAGAATATCATATCATATCATGTCTGAGGAAACTACTGCTGCTACTGTTTGTCACATGACTAGTTTGATCTTCTTGATTGTGTAAACTTTTTAGCCCACTATTGTTGTGAGTTGTGTAAGTAATATATATATATATATGTATTATGTTGTGGTGTTTGTTTTTGTATTGTGAGAAATATTAAACTGTGTTTGGTGGTGGTGTTGTCTTTATGCCTATGTATATACGTAGCATGCACGCATTTTGGCTCAAAGTGTGAGAGAAAGTGATGTGTTTTTTTTTTTTTTTTTCTCTTGATATATGAATGAATGATTCTTTTGTAAATGGATTGCAATGGTGAAAAATGGGGGGAAAGGGACCACATGTTTGCATTATTTGTGTGATGAAATTTCAACACTTCCAACTGCATGCGAGGGACCCTCCATTGGTTGTCCATCTATTCTTCTTTCAATTATTATTCATTTAATTCCACGAGGGAGAACTGGTTTTATAGGTCACTTATATTAAAAATAAAATAAAATAAAATGTTTTAAGAAATTTGAAAAGTTCATTTTCTCCAATCATTTTGGAAGTGCTTGAGAAATTTGAATTCTCTCACGGTGAGGTAGAGTCGGAATTTAAAGCTTATAGGCGAGATTTTATTTGAGTTATTGGATTCTAAAGTAATGAACGAAATTTTTTGGCTCTACCAATCCATATCCTATAATTAAATTTAGTACTTACCTTATACAATCTATTGATATCGATGAGAATCATTCGCACGGTAAGATCTGAGTTCAATTCTCATTGTTTCTTGAATCTTAATCGCCTGCCTATATATCCTCTCAAAGTTGACGCTCAGCACCAAAAAAAAGTTTTATTATGATGCGTCACATACAAATAATTAAACAGAATAGAATAGACATTGATGATTCGTACAGTCGATTCTAATTAATTTGTGATCTTTTAGAAATGCGATTAGGCGAAATAGATAGTCGAGGTGACTAGTTTTGGACACTTAAGTTTGTTGTAAATGAAAACGCGGTTGTCGTGATTTTGTACTATGTTATATTTTATAATTATTGAAATAAAAAAGTAGATTGACTAATAAGCTTCCAAACAAAAAATGAATAGTTTGAATTATTTAGAAGACAAAAGTCATGACTTAAGCATGTTATAGTTGTTGTATTGTTCAGAGTAGGAAGTGGCAAATTCCAAGAACTAAATGGGCCTATAATAAGGTGCATGTTGCAAACGTAAAAAACAATTGAAAATTTGGGGGAGATGTACCTAACATTGATCAATCAAAATTTAAAATTAGATCGTAGCAGGTAAATTGAAATGGATCCAATTGTTTTATAGGCTGCAACAGTAATCAAATTGATTATCTACTTCCAAAGTATAAGATTGGCAAAAACAAAATAAAAAAATACTCTCTCCATCTTATATTAGTTGATTACTTTATTAAAAATACATGTTTCAAATTATTTATTAAATTTACTAAATCAAGATAAGCTTAATTATTATTTTTTATTTTACCCCTACAATTAATACTCTTTGAAAGTGTAATAATAAGTTTGTAAAGTTCAAAGAAAGTATCCGAAGGGATAAATTAGTAAAACTATCCTTCTTATTTATAATTCTTTAAGAAGCGTGCAAAAATAAAAGTGATCAACTAATATGAGATGGAGAGAGTGATAAAATTTCTTTTGTTATTACTCCCTTCGTCACATTTTACTCGTCCCAAATTTCCTAATCTGATTTCTCATTTTACTTGTCATTTTTCATTAAACAAGATAAGATAAATTTTTTTTTTCCTTTTTTATCATTAGTATTAATTAGTTTTTCTTCAAATTAAAATTAAAATGTAAACATCATTTAATTGAGATATTATGGTAAAGTAGCTATGTTATTAATTGATTTTTTTAATTAATGTGCAATATTAAATTGGGACGAGTAAAATGAAACGGAGGGAGTATTAAGGACTGTGTCAATCAAGTGGAATATATTAAGGATCACCATAAAGCAGTCTATATACATTAAGGACCAGTTTGATTGTTTTCTTTTTGAGAGTAGACTAACTTTTTTTTGGTAAAAACAAATGATAGATAATCTTTGTGTCAATGAAATATGGAGATACCAGAAAAATAAAGAAAAGAAGAAAAAATGAGTTGACCAAATTATGACTCATTTATGGATAGATTTAGTGTAGATATTCAAATTTGGTTGTATTTCTTTTCTTTTCTATATTATAGAAGAGGTGGCTTTAATATGGTAGTTTTTTGTCTTTAAATTCATACTTAAGGGTTTTAAAGTCATTATAATAAATTATAAGCTCAATTCAATTATTTTTTGTGCTTTGATTTTGGAAACTCATCAAAAGTTTGAATAAAAGCCCATATTTTTCTCTTTAATTATATACAGTGTCATGTAAAAAATTTACCATAATGTCATCACACATGACCCTGCATATATTTCCACACGTGTGGACCCTCTATCTCTCATTTATTTTTTAATCTTATTTATCTTTTTATGTATAAAATTGTTTCAAATATATTTAAGTAAATTGATTAGCAGGATGATAATTTATTGTAAAAATTAATTATAATTGATGCAATTAAATAAATTTTATTCTTTATTTAATTTCATATCAAACATATAATTTACTTTCTTTCTTATTTGTTACTACAATTTCACCTAATTTAATTTTTTTCTAATATATTCAATCGTGATTTTACTATATCACCTCTAATTAGTTATTATGGTCATCTAAGTATCATGTCACTTAAATTGGAGTAGAAAAAGTTTTACACAATAATTTAAAATTTAAATTATTTAAAAATATATAATTGACTATCAATGACACAAAACTTTGGACAAGAAAAGTAGCATATATTTTTTAAAAACTACATAAAAAATATTATAAATTACAATAATTAAAAACTTGAAATATCTAAAAATAATTTGATCTATTATATATTTTTTAAAAATACTATAAATCACGATAATTAACAACTTCAAAATTTAAACGATATAAATATTTGATTGACTCTCGATCCCGAATGAATCTTAGGATGTATATGCAATCCATCTTTTTTTAAAACTTTTGTTTAAATATATCAAAATTGAAAATGCCAGTTCTAATACAGTACATTAAACAGTTTATAAGAAATAATGTAAGTATAAATAATACCAATATTATTAATACAAACATTATTAATGCAAACATTATTAATACATTCTATCAACATTATTTTTATACACTCTAACAAACGACTCCACGTTTGAAAGGAGGGAGAATATACAAAAGCAAAGTTCAATAAAATATCTACATAAGTATGTTTTATCGTGTTCTCAAAGTCAAATAATTTAAATTGATATGAAAGATGGTTCTATATAATTTTTGAAACACTTAAAATTTGAATTTAAAATATTAATTTAGTTTAACTTCAAAGAACAAGTTGACAAATAAAAGAGAAGGAGAAAATGAAAGCAAATGATATTTATGGCGGCTTAGTAAGGGAATACAATGCGGGTTATTAACTGCAACCCACATGTGATGTAACATGCAATGACTAGATAACTATTTATCTTTTTTAACAATTATTCTCTATTTTATACAACAAGTGTCAAGTCTTATGTATCAATTTTAATCTCATATTTTCTACTTAATGTAGCAAATCTTCATCAAATGATTAAATATATAGACTTCTATATGCATCGAATTTTGTTATTTATATGAGTAAGTTATACATAATTATCTTGTAAGACTTGACTCCTTGAAAAATACTACCAAATAGTTAATATGTTTTGTCTATTCATATTTTATAATTCATAATTCGAACTAATATCAATTTAACTTACTGTACATAGTAAAAATATCTTAACGTAGGGCCCGTGCTGACACGGGTCATGCTCCTCTAGTAAATAACATAAATACCAACCTTTTTGGAAGTAATTACACTCTTTCCCACTTTTTTAATTACTTTGCTATTTCTCCCTATTAATATACATAACATAGCTGACATATACATAACATTCTGTGTATATGTTGGAATTTTTGTAATATATTTAGGGAGTTGAGATTTTTTTTAATATTGGAAACATAAGTTGTATGTTTGTGTAATTCTTAGAATTTGGTTTTACCAGACAAGTACGCAGCCCAATTTTAAGAATGCATATTTAAATACTTTAACTTGATTTCAAGTTACAACTAAACACACCAACTCATCCACTCTGTATCTTATAAGCACCCAACGTTGACGTGACACATAAATTTTGAAGGTATCTAAATGATCATTTAGTAAATTGGAATGTTCAACTGATACAATAAAAGATATATTGATATATTTACACATGTATACTCAAAATTGAAACACTTATTTTTAGTTGTGACTAATTTATATTCCTATTTGTGTATTATTGCCTTATATATACCTTTTGGTGAAATGTTTGAGGCTTGTGATTGATACCGGGCAAGTTATGGGACTGATTTTTTTTAAGGAGAAAGGAAAACCCATGTCCATTAGGTTAAATGAATAAAAAAAAAATATAAATATACACCTTAACTTATCATATTTATATAAATTTTTACCCTTATAAAGTAATTATAAAAATTCTAGCTAATTATGTATCTTCGTTGAATGTATCGGAGAGCTAATTATGCATCTCGACAGATTCAACTTTTTTTTAAAAAAAAATAATATCGGGAGCTAATTATGTATCTTTACAAGAAAAAAATATATCTTCAATGTATTATTTATCTCGACAGACCCAAAGTTGGAAAAATATATCGAAAACTAATTATGTATCCTTATGCATCTTCTTATATGTATCGAAAGCTAATTATGTATCTTAACAGACTCAAAATTGGTTTTTTCAGTAATTATGCACAATATAAAAATTTTCTATAATTAATCTCCAAACTATCGGGATTTATATTGTTTGCACTAAATAAATTCCACTTAAATGGTTATTTCAAAGTTATGTCATGGAATAGTGTCACAATTCGAGCCGATACCCTGGCCGCAACGAGCATCCCGAACCATGCCGGCTCGGCCGCCCTTTTCTTTCTGGCTATCATACACAACGTTCATATAATACAGAGAAATGCGGAAAGTTACCAAACGGAACATGATCAATCTCTTAATTCACTGAACAATTCGAAATAAAATCCATAAACATTCGACAACATCTAACACCAGATTGCGAAACCTCTAACAATTTTAAAACCAACATCTGTCTAAAACTGGAACAAGGCCCCCAGTCGGATCATAAATCAAAATAAAATAACAATGATCTGAAAATAGACCTTCCGAAATAAGGAGTGTAACGCCCCAAAAATGGGTCACGAGACGTCACACGGTGCTTAGGATCATAAGTGACCCCAAGCTAACCCTTCTACTGGCATAACTAATAAGCAACTGAATAAAAATAGTTAAATATGTACAAAAATAGTGGAAGATAATTCTTTTCTGAAATCTGTTCAATACAAAACTGAATTCACATGATTATAACTCTACTTTTACAAAGAAAACTGAAACTGAATACATTAACTCTACTGTCTGTCTATGAAGCCTCTACTAATACTGACTATAGACAGCTGGGAAGCTACTCCAACTATCGCTAATCAATATGTATGAATGAGAAAGTAAATAATATAAATAAGTATAACTGAAGTCCCCGAAGTAGGAGGACTCATCATCTCATAGGCTGGAATCTGTAACTGTCTGAGTCTGAATGTGCATACGAAAATTTGTACCTACATTATGAGACAATGTAGCACATAGACATATATGCGGATCAGTACTTTGAGGATGTACTAAGTATATGGGGGTGAATGCATAAGTAAAAACATATCTCATAGTCAACATTTATAAAATAATGCATGCTAAATGTACGTGACTCGCATAAGCTGGAATATCTGAAATACTGAAATAAGTAGCCATAAGAAGCAAAACATGCTTTACAAATCTCGTGAGTCACAACATTTAGTTCTAAAATTTGTATTCTCTTCTTGTTCTCGTAATCTTGTAAACTAAATGAAATCTGAAATTTCTTTCTGCATAAGAAATACTTTATCTCAATTCATATAGGCCAAGTGAAAAAAAGGAGCTCACCTTTGTGTCTGAAAACTAACGTTGTAACTCTGTAACTGAAAATCTCAAGTAATTCAATATCTGATTAAGTTTTGTGAGCCTTTATACTTAGTTCCTAAAATCATTAGGGAAAATACTTATCTTAAGAAATGTACTCAAAAGTTGTTATTTACTTTTACTAGCAGGGAGGTTCTCTTAACCAACATAAACCATGTGAGCTGACATGGAGTCCAACGTCTTGCCCACGTTGGGGAGAGCTGTTCTACCCTTGCCATCGGAATAGAACCTTAACTTTAGTGATCACTATCTCGGCCTCGAGCCCATAAATCTCAATCCTACGGTGGTATGTAGTTTTGGGGTATGAGACCTTGGAATCATACCCAACTCGGTGCTAAATACTACTCCCATACTTAGGCTCAGAACTTTTAGGAAATCCACCTTAAAATAACTCAAGGGTCTATAATGAGGACCAAATTATGCTTTTCTTAGCTTTAAATCATAAGTAGTATGGATTCCTATCTTAGCTTTTGAAAGTACTTATCAAAACTTGTCAACAAAACTTGAGATCATAATCTCCTTATAAACCCATCACTTGTACTTAGGACTCAAAATATAAAGCTTTAATGCATCGAAATCATATTTAAACTTCATGCTCAACCATCATCTTAAAAAGCTTACAATCATCTAAATTAAGATATTGAAAAAATAAGTCATAACATGAATCTCATGATTTCAACATCTTAAAATTCATGCTTGATAACAAAACATTCATAATCATCTTAAAATCTAGAAAATTTGGAAATAGGCATGGAAATATAAATAAAATCATGTAATTCAATCCTTAATCCATGGGAAATCTCAAAATCTTGCAAACAATAATAATGGGTATAAACCCTAACTTCAATTTCATGGAAAATCTCATAATTTGTAAAAATTTGTATTTAAAATAAGTCTTTGGGCACAAGGGTGAAAGAGTTACCCTTGTTCAAACCCCATATACCTTGGATTATGAATTTAGATGAACAAGTTTGCTTGAGACTATCTTTTGTACTCTTGAGTGAGTGTTCTTGAAGCTTTTGACTTGGAAACCTTGAATCTTAAATCAATTCGCAAAAACTATGGTGAAATCTTGAAGAAGGAATTGGGTCTTACTCTTAAGGGTTAATCTTGAGAGAAAACCCTAGTTCTTGATGCTTTGGATCAATTTGAAGTTCTATGCTTCGTTTTGATATATCTAGGTGTTAAAAAAATTGAAAAAGACCAAAAAGTCCTTTTAAAATGGCTTTAAATTTGCTGAACGGGATCTGCGATGGCTTGTGCGATGGTCCGTCGCTGGATCGACGGTCCGTCGGCCTGACCGTCGCACTTGGATCAAAATAGGTACTCACTGCCTTAGCTGCGATGGCACGGGCGACGGTCCGTCAGCCTGACCGTCGCACTTGGCCAGTGAAAGGGTATACTGCCTTAGTTGAGATGGCTTGAGCGACGGTCCGACGCAAGCTCGACGGTCCATCAATCTGCCCGTCGCACCTGGGTAGTTCTGACAGCTCTAAAAAAGACAACCATAACTTCTCACCCCGATATCGGATTTGGACGAAATTGGTATCGTTGGAAAGCTAATTCAATTTCTCACATGGTAAAAAGTCAAAATTAGGAAAACTCTATCTGATTTCAACATTATTCACTTAGGAAGTCATCTCTTAATCTTCTGAAGGGTAAATTAGGCTTAAAGAATGTTTGAGGTATTACAGGGAGGCTTACCAATTGCACACTCCCGACGGACAAATCTACGGCTTAGCGATACCCCAGGACTGAGCCTCATATCCTGAAATATAGGAGGTCAATACAAATATACTGGTACGTGTAGACACCTAATTTTGTCCCTCCCGAAGTCTAATTTTATTCATTTTTAGTTCACCTTACCATATGTCCAACCCCATGTAATTATATCCCACCAAAATACAAAAATAAACAAAAAATACCTCTAACTAATTTATCTTATCCTAACAACCTATCCAATCAAAAGCTTCCACCTACCCTAACTACCCATGTGATTCCCCCCCCTCCTTTTTCTTGTCCACAAAGAAAGAATATATGGGGGACCCACCAAAATTCCCACATCATAACAAATCCATGCCCATTATAAAAGAAATTCTAAGAGGAAAAAAGGCTTGGATCATCATCTTCTCCACAATAACAACAATGACAAAATAATCTTCCTCACAAAAAAAAAAAAAAAAAAAAACCGGTGAACAGTAACCGTGAACAGTACCGGTGAACAGTACCCGGTGAACAGTAACCGGTGAACAGTACCCGGCGTGAAAAGTGACGGTGAACGGATCTTTATTTGTCGAGTTGGATTGTTGGTGTTAAGGTTCGGCTCGAGGTTTCCGGGTGAGGACTCTCTTTATTCGAATAACATTGAGTTTGAAAGCTTCAAATTTAAGGTCCAACTCTATCTCTTCTAATTTTACTTTACTATACGTGTTTGATTTGCCTGATGTGTGGTTGAATTTTGGTGACATTAATTCGGTGTTCGATTTCATTGAATAGATGGTTGTGGATTGTTGAGATGACTGTCTTGAATCGTTGGAATTTGGTATAAAAAATGGAATGTGGGGTTGGATGGTAGGAATTGATAAAGAATGAATATTGTTTTGATTTATTGTCGTTGGTTATTTTGAAGCAAATACGAGTGTTTGATTGGGTAGTATCATGATGCGCCGATTGGTTTAGGCAAACGTAGATTGGGTAGGCAAATTTAGGATTCGTGGCTTCGGTTGAATGTTGGAAATTCTGTGGAGTGTTTGAAATTTTGTTGAATAGTTTTATTTTTTCCGCACTAAGAAATGTATTCATTTGACCGGGGAATGCCCCAAAGCACTTGTATTATTTTATCCGGGGAATGCCCCGAGGTATCTTGTACTCGGAGGACGCTCGTTATCAAGGCCCGAGGCATCGGGTAAAGCTTTGGAGCATAGTTTAGGATTAATATAGGTTAGTGTAGGGTTATATTTTTGCATTTTTCTATTTCGGGATTGTATAATTGGACTGGACACTAATTTTGGATTTGTTTTGTTTCATGTGTTTGGATGGATTGTTTTATGTGTTTTTGTGTGGTTTATACATTTGTAATGCCAAATTAGTCGATACCCTCCACCAGGCGACTGTGGTCAAACCACGGGATCGAGGGGTGCCTAACACCTTCCCCTTGGTCAACAGAATTCCTTAACCGGAATCTTTGTTCGCAAAACCAGTTTAAGAGTCAAACGGTTTCGAAAAGGATTTTCTAAAGGTGACTTGGCACACCGGATTATGCCAAGTGGCGACTCTGAATAAAAAATGCAAATAATCCTTTTTCCGAAACAAATTTTCATTTCTCGTCACTTAAATAATAAAACCCTTTCGAACTTTAAAAATGTATTCCAATGTTTTGGAGTACGAGTTGAAAAAAAGGGGTGTGACAGCTCTGGCGACTCTGCTGGGGAAATTTCAGAATTCGAGCTTATTTTTTGAGTCGTATCGGCTTTGTTTGGCATTACGAGTGTATAAGCATTGTTTGTGATTATTGTTTTGTTATTGTTTTCACTTTTGTGCGTTTTCGTGCTCTTTGTTTATAGTATTTATCCTATGTGTTACCGCTTTATATCTGTCATCATGAGTCCATCCCCCCGGCCTTCTTTCTGCAACAAGTCTCGGAGCGCACGTCGTGCGCACGAAAATCTAGTTGAGTCACCTTTATTTTAGGGGGGGAACCGTTGGATGTATGGAGTAGGTGGAAAGCAAAGCAGCCACTATCGACCATATGCTCCCCCGAACGGCCTTGTTAGTAAACCACAACGTAGGTCAGCCTTTAGGTCATTCTTATGTGCATCTTATTGAGACCTAGCGGGGCCTACACGGTCCTTTGTAGGAGACTCGCCTTTAAAGCATCCCTACGTGCTAACTGTTGCATATTTGAGGGTAACGTGGTCATTTGACGGACCGATTCGGGGAAAACATGTGTTAGAAGTAAAGTGTGAAAAAAAAAAAAAAGGAAAAAAAAGTGAGTCGAAAAGAATGAATCAAAAGGAGTGTCGAAGTTTATTTTAAAGTTCTTTATGGCTTTTGTTCTTCACGATCCCAAAACCCAAAAAGATTTTTTTTATAATTGGTGGCGTCAGTCTTAGTTGAAAGTGTCTAATTGAAAAATCCAAAAGTTTTTATTCGTTTGTTTTTGGTTTTGTCTCTTAAGTTAGGGTCAATTTATTAGTTAATCGTTATTTGTCCAATCTGGACGAACTACGCACCCCTGATTCTCCTCTCTCGGGAGTGAGATACGTAGGCAACCTATTATGGGTTCGGGGATCTTATTTCAAAAATTCAAAAAAAAAAAAAAAAAATTTCTTCACTCTTCATTTAGAGTAGGTGTCTCATGTACATCTTTAAAAGAAAGCAAAAAATATATTTTCCTTTAATAGGTTCAAGTTTCATTTTCGTATGAAATTTAAAATCGAAAACCCAAAAAGATTCCTCTTTGGTAATCATAGATTCCATTTTTGTATAGGGAGTTTAAACCTAAAAAAAAATGCAAAAAAGATTTTCGTCAATTCTTTTGATAATTTGTTATTTTCTTTTCTTTTTAAAGTTTCAAGAAAAAAAAAAAATTAATTGGCCATTTTGACAAAACTTCCCGAACTACGCAAGATCTGATTCATGTACAACATGATACGTAGGCAGCCTACTTTTGGTTTCGATCTAATCATTTTGTTTCGTTGTTTTTCATTATTTTTCCTCTTTTAAGGAAAACAAAAGCCATAAAGAATGATAAAATAAAGGTATATAACGTGAGGAAAAGAGCAGATATTGATAAAAAATAGTAATAGGTGTAGATAAAAGAAAAAAAAAAGTGTGTAAATAAAAATCGGGATGATGTTGAAGTGACCTCGCTACCCTCAAAAGCTGGTAGAAATGAACATGAATTTAGGGCAATTTTACCAATGTGATTCCCATGCTTTTGGTATACCCTAATCCTAACGGATGTCGTCTTTGATGAGCATGTAATTTAAGATAAAAGTGGTAGGTTTGCAGCACTCTGGCTAGTCACCCATACTTCACTAGATCCAAAGCAAAGCTCGCAATGGCTAGCAGGGAGATTGAAAATTCGCTCATTGACCCGGATCAGGATCACAGGGAAGAAAGTTCAGAACACAATGATGAGGTAGTAAGGCTCAGGCAACAATTGATAGATTTGCACCGGGCATGGGCCAGCGGAATGCCTCCTCCTCCGCTCCCTGAAGGTCTTGGGAATATCTCTAATTGCCCACCGCTCTCTCAAGCACAATTCTCTGCTCCTACTGAATCACCTGAGCACGCGCCAGGATTCACTCCGCGACATTATTATCCGGGCAATTCTGGTGTGCCCTTGGCAGCTCCCCAATCAAGACCAGCTGCTCATCCAGCGCCACCGATCACACCGGTATTCGTGGCCCCGCCACCACATGAAACTCCCATATATGCTGTGCGTCCCACAATGAGGCTTCCTCGGTCTTCCAGTGAGCCAGTACTGAAGGTTTCAGATGGTCAGTATTATGCTACGGAGCCTACTTTGCAATTGAATGAACCGTATGGGTACACTCAGCCTCCTGCATTTCCATTTGATACGGAGAAACCTGTCGCAACAGAGGAACAAGAAGTCATAGCGCGGAAGTTGAAAAGTTTGGAACAAGCTATGAGGAATTTGCAAGGAATCGGAGATTATAGAAGTGTTTCTTATAAAGACCTGTGCATGTTCCCTGACATCAACCTGCCTCCCGGTTTTAAGATGCCTAAGTTCGAGAAGTACGCAGGACACGGTGATCCTGTTGCACACTTGAGACGTTATTGCAACCAGTTGAGGGCTGCAGGAGGAAAGGAAGAACTACTCATGGTCTTCTTTGGCGAGAGTCTTTCAGATCTGGCTTCAGAATGGTTCATCGATCGGGATATCGATAAATGGAACAGTTGGGATGATTTGGCTTCTGAATTTGTTCAACATTTTCAGTACAACATCGACTTTATTCCGGACGAAAAATCTTTGGTCAACATGAAGAAAAAGAGCACTGAAGGTTTTAGAGAATACGCGATAAGATGGCGTGAACAGGCTGCTAGGGTAAAGCCTCAAATGAAAGAAAGTAAGATAGTAGAGGCATTTATTCAAGTGCAGGATGAAATATATTATCAACACTTGTTACCTGCATTAGGCAAGTCATTTATTGAGGTCCTCAAAATAGGGGAGATGATAGAGGATGGAATTAAGACTGGTCGCATTGTGAGTTTTGCAACATTAAAAACGACTACTCAAGAAATTCATAAAGATTTGGGAAGTATGGGAGGAAAGAAGAATATGGAAGATGCATCTGCCATTGCAGTTGGACAACAGGCATGGGCAAGAGGACCACACCATAGTTACCCACGGGCTCAAACCCAAGTTTATGCCCAAGCTCTACAGAATCTTTACCAAAATCCATTATATCCCATTCCCCCACCTCCATATCAAGTGTATAATGTGAAACCTTATGTTCAACCTCCATCTTACCCACACTGGTGTGCGCTAACTCTACCGAGTCATCCTCCAACTCCACATACATACCGAAGCCCTTCTAGGCCTGGTTTTCAATTTAAGCCAAATAATGAAATGAGACAGAAGTCAAGAGATAACTTCACACCCATTGGAGAGTCGTATACAAGTTTATTCCAGAGATTGGTACAGCAGGACATGATCACCCCTCTCCTTGGGTATACTCCCGACCCACATTCAAGAAGTTTTGATCCTAATGTACGATGTGCATATCATTCTGATGTTCAGGGTCACAGTATTGAAGATTGTCGTGCTTTGAAAAGAGAAATTGAAAAGATGATTCAAGATAAATCAATCATGGTGCAGAACATTGACAGTGAGGAAAGCTCTAGTCATGCTGATAGGCAAACCAGTGGCTAAGATGTCAGGCTGATCAATTGAGAAGTCACCCCTCTCCCTACTAGGAAGAGGTCTGGTAGCTTGTTTTGTTTTATTTTCTGCTATCCGAACTATTTCAGGGTTGTAGTTCTGGATCTATCTTGTTTTGTCCTTTTGTTGTTTATGTTCAAACCCTTCTATCTTTTGTTTCAACTAAATGAAGTGTCCCATTTTTCTTCGTGTTTTAAATATGTGTTGTTTGTTTGTTTTCCTTACATAGTACATTTTGGGTTAACTCTAGTGATATGACATGCAGTGAAATGTTCAGCCAGATCTTAAAATCCAATTTAAGCATGAACTTTGAATCAGAGGGTTAAAGTTAGAAAAAGAGAGCATATGAGAAAATAGATAGAGTGCTGAGACATTTGGTGACAAGTTAAGGCAATTATTTTGAGAATCACAAGAACAACTTGGTCATCGATCGAAAGGCAAGTCCCAATTAGGTCAAATAAGTGGACGTGTGATCGCTATATCAAGAGAAACAAGAAGATAAGCAGCTCCACGAAAGCATGAGTCATTTGATGTGAGGAATGCACAACAAAGGTGGAGTTTACAGAAGAAGTAGTGACACAAAGACTCAATCTGCTTAAAAAGATATCGCAAATGATCTTCATCTCTCACTTTCAATTGCATGTTATGTACTTGCATTCTCAAGGATTGATATGATGAAGGCATTTCATTCTGCTATCCAAACATTGTGTCATCCTTTGTTTACCCCATTTGAACCTTAGTGTTATTTTCTTTCATACCCCTCTTTTGGAATCAAGATAAGAGTCAACAAAATTCAAAAAAAAAATATGTCGGAAAAGAAAGAAAAGATGAGTGTCAAGAAAAATAAAGTCAGAAAAGTCCCAAAGACAAAAGAGTCAACAAAAGAAAAAAAATAGAATCAAGTGAAAGAACAAGCTGCCAGAACTACGCATGACCTGATTCTCCTCTCTCGGGGGTGAGATACGTAGGCTGCCCTACTAAGGGCTCGGTCCAACCAAATAAATAATTTAGAATCACCCAGTCAAAAGAAACTGGGGCATGAGTTAGTCCTCATTGTTTGAGTCGATTCCAAAAGTTGTAAGTCCTAACCCACTCCAAGTGTCGTTTGGGCCTCACTTCATCCTTTCTTTCTAACCCTATCCAAAAGCCAAGTTACAACCAAAGAAAAGACCTTCAGATCAATCTTTGGGGATGTTAAGGCAAAGCATGCAAGGGATATGCTGATGTATTTGGGAACTACCTGTCTTCCTCAGACCAAGGAGTCAAGAGAGAAATAAAAATGAGAGAGTCTTATTGGTGAAAACCCTCACGGGCACCGTAAGGCGATAGTAAGTTGAGAGAGATAAAAAGGAGAGAGTCTTACTGGTGAAAACCCTCACGGGCACCGTGAGACGATTGTAAGTTGGGAGAAATGAGAATAATAGAGTCTCATTAGTAAAAAACTTCACAGACACCTTAAGACAAGGGTGAGCTGAGGGAAAGACCCTTCAAAACGTCACTAGCCGATGAGGCCTGAATGCAATCGGTCTAAGGAAACAACTCAGTTTCAAGGCCATTAACTCAACAATAATTGGTAGAGAGGTTGGATGGAAAGATCAGGTAGCTTAATCTAAAAGGCATGGCATAATCATTAGAGTTGATTGTCATTTTTAGAAAATTTGCCATTTCTTTGTTTCAAATGGGGACACTCATTGTCTTTTCTTTTTTTCTCTTTATTTTATTTTGTTTTCTTGATTCAGTAGTCCAAATAAAAGTCATTGTCATTTTTTCTGTCTCTTGGTTTTGAGTCAAGTCCATATCAAAACAAGTGAGAAAAGAATTCAAAACTGGCCACCAACTTCTTCAATTGCACAATGCAAGACAAAGTCAGCATATGAAAGTGACATAATTGTGAACTTATGAAACACCAAGGTTTGAAGGATTTATATGAGAAGTATGACAAAGTAGAGATACTGTGGTTATTTTGGAGTCACTCTTAATGATCTGAGTTTGGGTCAATGACACGATAAAACAGGGGCAAATGTCAGCAATCTGAAACAAAATGAAGGGAATGAACACTAGAGCAAATGCCTGGAAAGCCAAATGCTGCAAACTACCACTAAGTTTTTAACTGACAAATTTTCTTGATTGAAACAGGGGCAAATTTGTTTCACTTGATTCAGTTACCATTGGAAATGCATATCCAGGGATTTTACTTTCTGTTCAGGACCCTCTTGAAAAATGGGATTTTACTTTCAGTTCAGGACCCTCCTGAAAAATGGGACTTTACTTTCTGTTCAGGACCCTCCTGAAAAATGGGATTTTACTTTATGTTCAGGACCCTCCTGAAAAATGGGATTTTACTTTCTGCTCAGGACCCTCCTGAAAAATGGGACTTTACTTTCTGTTCAGGACCCTCCTGGAAAATGGGATTTTACTTTATGCTCAGGACCCTCCTGAAAAATGGGACTTTACTTTCTGTTCAGGACCCTCCTGAAAAATGGGATTTTACTTTCTGTTCAGGACCCTCCTGAAAAATGGGATTTTACTTTATGTTCAGGACCCTCCTGAAAAATGAAATTTTACTTTCTATTCGGGTCATCCCAGCAACATTTGTAAGGAGACGCACTTCTTTGTTTGGGTAATCCCATCAACATTTGTAAGGAGACACACTTCCTTGTTCGGGTAATTCCAGCAACATTTGTAAGGAGACGCACTTCCTTATTCGGGTAATCCCAGCAACATTTGTAAGGAGACGCACTTCCTCGTTTGGGTAATTCCAGCAACATTTGTAAGGAGACGCACTTCCCCGTTTGGGTAATTCCAGCAACATTTGTAAGGAGACGCACTTCCTTGTTCAGGTAATCCCAACAACATTTGTAAGGAGACGCACTTCCTTGTTCGGGTAATTCCAGCAACATTGGTAAGGAGATACACTTCCCTGTTTGGGCAAATCAAAAAACATTTGTAAGGAGACGCACTTCCTTGTTTGAGCAATTCAAGAGACATTTGTAAGGAGACGCACTTCCTTGTTTGAGCAATTCAAGAAATATTTTGTGAAGAGACGCACTTCTTTGTTTGAACAATTCAAGAGACATTTGTGGGGAGACACACTTCCTTGTTTGAGTAATTCAAGAGACATTTGTGAGGAGATGCACTTCCTTATTTGAGTAATTCAAGCGGCATTGGTAAGGAGACGCATTTCCTTGTTTTGGTAATTCAAGTAGCATTGGTAAGGAAACGCACTTCCTTGTTTTGTTAATTCAAGCGGCATTGGTAAGGAGACGCATTTCCTTGTTTTGGTAATTCAAGTAGCATTGGTAAGGAAACGCACTTCCTTGTTTTGGTAATTCAAGCGGCATTGGTAAGGAAACACACTTCTTTGTTTTGATAATTCAAGCAACTTTGGCAAGGAGATGCACTTCCTTGATTGGGTAATTCGAATTTTGCTTTTTAGGTGTTGCACTTTCTAACTTAAGTCTTGATTCCTAGAAGATGCACTTTCTAGTCGAGTTATTGCACTTAATCCTTAGGAGACGCATTTCCTTGCTAGTTTTTATTTTTAGGTGACACACTTTTAACTTAAACTTGTATCTCTAGAAGACGCACTTTCTAGTTAGAATCCCTCACTTTAATTCTTAGGAGATGCACTTCCTAGTCTTGGTTATTTAGTTTTACTCTTAAGAGATGCATTTCTTAGTCAGAGTCTTGATTCACCATTGCAACATGCAAGTAGGTATGATGTGACTTTTCCAAAAAGTCTTCGGAGGATAAAATAAAAAAAAGAGAAGACATTTCTCTTTATAGTAATATTCGTTTGGGGATAATTTTCTTTTTTTTTAGTTTTGATGTGATTTCAGGAGCCCGCCTGCAAAACAGGGTGAAGAAGTTGAAAGCATAGCAACAAAGTTATGAAATAGCAAGTCAGGAGCCCGCCTGAAGAACAGGGTGATGAAATAGCAAGTCAGGAGTCCGCCTGGAGAATAGGGTGAAGAAACAAAAGAGTCAAGCAATAAAGTGAAGCAATTGAAAGTCAAGCAACAAGTGGAAAGAAATTGCAAATCAGGAGCCCGCCTGAAGAATAGGGTGATGAAAGTCGAGTCAAGAACCAATAGAAGCTATATAGATAGGATTTTTGTAATTTCATTTATGTTTTAACTTGTAATTTTATTTTATTTTTATGTAATGACGGAGCCGCGGACCGGAACCTCGATGGAACCTCACTCGACTCTCCAACTCGGTATAGTCCATCTCCCTCCAAAAGTTGAGATACTTGTCACTCGATCCTCTCATAATGTGAGTAGGTGGGATGTCTTAAGTCAAGATCCGGTTTTCCTTCTTCCTTCTGTTTCTTTCTTTGATAATGGTCGGGTCAAAATTTGGTCTCGCTGTCTACTTCTTTGTCTGAAAACACTTTGTGTTTACATTCAAAGGGGGCATGATGTAGACACCTAATTTTGTCCCTCCCGAAGTCTAATTTTATTCATTTTTAGTTCACCTTACCATATGTCCAACCCCATGTAATTATATCCCACCAAAATACAAAAATAAACAAAAAATACCTCTAACTAATTTATCTTATCCTAACAACCTATCCAATCAAAAGCTTCCACCTACCCTAACTACCCATGTGATTCCCCCCCCTCCTTTTTCTTGTCCACAAAGAAAGAATATATGGGGGACCCACCAAAATTCCCACATCATAACAAATCCATGCCCATTATAAAAGAAATTCTAAGAGGAAAAAAGGCTTGGATCATCATCTTCTCCACAATAACAACAATGACAAAATAATCTTCCTCACAAAAAAAAAAAAAAAAAAAAAAACCGGTGAACAGTAACCGTGAACAGTACCGGTGAACAGTACCCGGTGAACAGTAACCGGTGAACAGTACCCGGCGTGAAAAGTGACGGTGAACGGATCTTTATTTGTCGAGTTGGATTGTTGGTGTTAAGGTTCGGCTCGAGGTTTCCGGGTGAGGACTCTCTTTATTCGAATAACATTGAGTTTGAAAGCTTCAAATTTAAGGTCCAACTCTATCTCTTCTAATTTTACTTTACTATACGTGTTTGATTTGCCTGATGTGTGGTTGAATTTTGGTGACATTAATTCGGTGTTCGATTTCATTGAATAGATGGTTGTGGATTGTTGAGATGACTGTCTTGAATCGTTGGAATTTGGTATAAAAAATGGAATGTGGGGTTGGATGGTAGGAATTGATAAAGAATGAATATTGTTTTGATTTATTGTCGTTGGTTATTTTGAAGCAAATACGAGTGTTTGATTGGGTAGTATCATGATGCGCCGATTGGTTTAGGCAAACGTAGATTGGGTAGACAAATTTAGGATTCGTGGCTTCGGTTGAATGTTGGAAATTCTGTGGAGTGTTTGAAATTTTGTTGAATAGTTTTATTTTTTCCGCACTAAGAAATGTATTCATTTGACCGGGGAATGCCCCAAAGCACTTGTATTATTTTATCCGGGGAATGCCCCGAGGTATCTTGTACTCGGAGGACGCTCGTTATCAAGGCCCGAGGCATCGGGTAAAGCTTTGGAGCATAGTTTAGGATTAATATAGGTTAGTGTAGGGTTATATTTTTGCATTTTTCTATTTCGGGATTGTATAATTGGACTGGACACTAATTTTGGATTTGTTTTGTTTCATGTGTTTGGATGGATTGTTTTATGTGTTTTTGTGTGGTTTATACATTTGTAATGCCAAATTAGTCGATACCCTCCACCAGGCGACTGTGGTCAAACCACGGGATCGAGGGGTGCCTAACACCTTCCCCTTGGTCAACAGAATTCCTTAACCGGAATCTTTGTTCGCAAAACCAGTTTAAGAGTCAAACGGTTTCGAAAAGGATTTTCTAAAGGTGACTTGGCACACCGGATTATGCCAAGTGGCGACTCTGAATAAAAAATGCAAATAATCCTTTTTCCGAAACAAATTTTCATTTCTCGTCACTTAAATAATAAAACCCTTTCGAACTTTAAAAATGTATTCCAATGTTTTGGAGTACGAGTTGAAAAAAAGGGGTGTGACAGTACGGTGAATAATCCAAAAACAAAATACATTTATATGCAACATAGGTGAGAGCGTATCAAAAGTGCATGTTATCATAAAATAGTTGAAAACACATGGGTATACTCTAAATCTTTCAAAACATATTCTGCAATTCATGACTCTACTTTTTATCTTACTTTTGAGTTAAATGATACACCCTACAAATCTATGATTCCACGGGCTATATGAAATCTGCCCTTAACTCGGCGGCTATACCCTCATCCCAAGTTTACCGCAAGGGTTGGAGTATCTGCTTATCTACTACACCACAGGGCCGTCGCCAGCGTAAAATCTCTCTTTCGGGTAACAAGAACCCGTGTCGGCAAATCACGATTTTGGGCAATGAGTCGTTTGACTCGTGCCTTCTTTGGGTAACCATATAACTCTCTTAAGCCCATTTTTAGATTATTTAAAACATGTCTTCTTTGAAAAGTTGTTTCTTTCTTAATATCTTCAGGCACATCAAAATGGGTATCGTCATACCCAGACTTGCAAGCCATATGAAAACATATCTACTACCCTTTTGTTATTTCAAAAGATGTTTATTGACCACCCAAAAGATCTACCATTTGAACAAAAGTTCATATTTCAAAATAGTTGAAAATCAAATCATTCTCAACACTTATTCTACGGTGGTCATCCCTTTTCAATCACTTTAAAGCCATTCTAAATAGGAATCATGGTCGTTATAAAACAAGTAAAACACTCTTTTATTTATCTCATGACAAACAGTACAATATATTCATAAAAGTCCATCAACAGGCTCAAGCTTTCAATGGTTCGTAAATTCAATTCGCAACATGTCAACTCAATGAAATTTTGTAGTAAAAGAGGAAATCACATGTTTCATGCTCTCATTAACTTCTCAATATTAACATCACAAGATCACACGAAAGTCTTTCGAGTTGAAAACACTACATCACCATTTCCACAATTTCATCATAAAAATATAGGCATCTTCAATGCTTATTCATCAACAATCTTGAAACCAAATTCGTGTAAATACATATATATATACTTTTAAACTAATTTTAAAACAGTAAAATCATGCCCATGGGGTTTAGGATAGTCCCACGTACCTTATATTAATTAGTTCGAAGAATGAAACCCGAATCTTGGTTTGTTTCTCGGAAATCTTGAACTTAAGGATGGATTCTAGATCTTTGGGAGGGGAGTTAGGGTTATTGTTCTTGATGAAATTGAGTAATTTTGGGCATATAATGCCCTAATAACGTTTTAACCAGTTGTTAACACGATTTGAGATTATGAAAAAAGGTCTAAACTGCCCTTCGAAATTAAAGTTTTCAACAGAATCTCATTTTTGGGAACCATCGCATCGCGTCGGGTACCAACGCTATGGGCATCGCGACGCGTCGATATCGCTTTGAGTTTCTATTTTTGAAATACAAACACATCCCAACCCTCGTTCGAAAAATCCAAAACTGTCCCGAGACAACCCCTTTACACTCCTGAACATGATTCAACTTAAAAATCTACTCCTCGAGGTCGGAAAGATCGATTTAGGTATCATAAAAATTTAGGAGTTTAAAATATGGCTAAGTCCTTTTGATACATAGAAAAATTTTAGGTTTTTAACTCTTTAAGCATGCTACTAAGTGAGGTATTAAGTCAAGAATGCTACGGGGTGTTACATTATCCCCTCTTTGAGATCATTCATACCCGAATGATGGCTCGAAACACAGAAAAGTATGATTTCAAGTATACTAAGGAAAAGATAGAGAGAGTAGTATATGATTTGCACCTTCTATGTTGTCATCCGCGGTCTCAAAAAGGTTACGGTATCTAGCACGCATGTCTTCTTCCGACTCTCAAATAGCTTTCTCAATTTTTTTATTCTTCCACAATACCTTAACCGAAACTATTTCCTTACTTTTCAGCTTCCGAACTTAGCAATCCAAAATGGCAATGGGTTCTTCTTCTTCATATGACAGAGAGTTTTTTACATTGATCTCCTCTACGGGTAACACCAAAGAGTGATCTCCAACACACTTTTTCAACATGGATACATGAAACACTGGATGAACCGAAGCCAGACTCACATGCAAATCTATTTATAAGCAACCCCATCGATCCTTCTCACAATTCGATATGGCCCTATATAACGAGGACTAAGTTTTTTTTTTTCAAATCACATGACTCCCTTCGTAGGGGAGACCTTTATAAATACCCAATCGTCAACTTCGAATTCCAACTCTCTCTTTCTAATGTCAGCATGGGACTTTTGGCAACTTTGAGCTGTCTTAAGTCTCTCCCGAATGATCTTCACTTTCTCCATCGACTGGTGTACAGGATCGGTCCCAAATAATCGGTTTTCACTCACTTCATACCATCCAATCAGAGATCTACATCTTCTCCTATAAAGAGCTTCAAAAGGAGCCATCTGTATACTGGAGTGGTAGCTATTATTATAGGAGAATTCAATCAACGGTAAATGATCTACCCAACTACCTTTGAAGTCAATAACACAGGCTCTCAACATATCTTCCAAGGTCTGGATGGTGCGTTTAGCTTGCCCATCTGTCTGAGGGTGGAAGGCGATACTCAGGTTCACTTGGGTGCCTAAACCCTTTTGAAAAGACCGCCAAAACTGCGAAGAAAATTGCGTACCTCAGTCGGTTATAACAGACATTGGAGCTCCATGCAAACGCACTATTTCCTGAATGTACAGCTTAGCATAATCATCTTCTGAATAATTGGTTTGAACCAAAAGAAAATGAGCAAACTTGGCCATCCTGTCCATAATCACCCAAATTGAGTTATTTTGGTTTCGGGATCTCGAAAGTCCCGTAATAAAGTCCATATTGATCATCTCTCATTTCCATATAGGCAAAGCTATCTCTTGAGAAGTGCCACATGGTCTCAAATGCTCTACCTTGGCTTGTTGACAATTTAAATACTTAGACACAAAGTTAGCAACATCACATTTCATATTGTTCCACCAATAAATAGCCTTAAGGTCATGATATATTTTCGTAGAGCCTGGATGAACAACATACCTCGAAGTGTGAGCCTCATCGATAATTCTTTCTCGTAACCCATCCATATTTGGCACACATATTCTACCTTGATACCTCAAAATTCCATCACCTCCAATTTCAAACGACATCACTTTTTGTTGACCGACATCATACTTAGGGCTCATTTGTTTACACTTAATGGAGGTCTGAATCTTAATGGTTCAGACTTCAGACCATCAAGTGCATTTGTTTTTATTAAGATTTTAGCTCTTAATAAGTCTGAATAGGTCTTAATCATTAAGATCTAGAATCAAGTCTTAATAGGTCTGAAAAGGAATTTTGGTATTGGATAATATTCACCGTCACTCTATTCATAATTATCAATCATCACTACTAATCACCTCTGCCACCGCCACCATTGTCGACCACCACCCACTACCACTAACCACCTCCACCATCGATAATAGATATCTCTACCAACCACTATTGTCAACCGCTACCATACCTACTACCTTCATTATTCTTATTATATTCACCACCGTCGTCAACAACACCACCATCATCAACCACTATCGGTCAATCCCTACTATCGACCAACTCATCTATCACAATTAGCACCACCGCTAACTACCACTAATACATCACAACCTCCACACATCTTTGGCCGCCACCACTATTGTCACTATTAATGTCACCTCTACCATCACTTCAACCCCTACCATCGCTATAATTTATCTCTACTAACAACCATCTCCACTATCACAACTAACAACATCTCCAACTAGCACTAACACATTGTCAAACCATCATGCATTCATTTTTCAGCCATCGCAATCAACACCTCTAACTACTAACATCAAGCAACGTCATATCACAACCACCACCACCACTATTAACCGCCATCATCATAACAGTCACTACAATACCAAGCATCACAATTATCACCTTCAATATTACTAATCACTTACATCAATCATTGTCACTGCAGCCACCATTATAAACTATCTCTACTATCACTAACAAACATAAATATTTTTTTCAATCAAATAATAATTTTGTTGTATTAAATTACATACTTTTCTGATATATAATTAGTTTTTTATTAGAATTATATTTTTTATTTTATTATATACACAAATAATTTTTTTTTCACATTCAGATGTTGAAAAATAAATAGTCTTAATCATTCAGTTTTCAGATCTAGAGACAATATCTTAATCATTCAGATGTGCATTCAGATTCAGACATCTGAATCTTAAAAAAGACAAATGCAGCCTTAATCTGCAATAATATGGGGTATTTGGCCTGCTTCTCTTTAACTCCAACACATTGGAAAGATTTAGCTAGCTCAAGAACAACCACTCCCCTGTCTTTAGAATCTAGGAGTCGAACTCCCAATTTGCAAATCGGTGAATATATTTTACCATCTCTCTCTTTCCTTCTTCAATATGAGAAAGGCTGCCCATTGACAACCTGCTAAGGGTATCAACCACCATATCTGCCTTGCCCGGATGATAGTGTAAACTTATATCATAGTCTTTCAACAATTTCAACCACCGCCTTTGCCTGAGATTAAGATCTTTCTGCGAGAAAACATACTGCAAACTTTTGTTGTCATACCCCAAAACGATAATGGCAGGCAAGAACCGTATACACTTACTCTATAAGTTCTTTATGAAGTACACGAGGTTATGGGATAATAACGAGCAGGATATTCGATAAAAGTTGCATATATACACGAGGGAGTTACATTTAGAAAACTATACAATATCTACACGATGTCTATAAAGCCTCTAGTCGGTTTAACACACTATACTACAAGTGACTAGTTGGCATCAGGCCCATCATGCCCAACCAGAGACCTGTATATATAATCAAAATACTAGGCATAGACTCGCTCCAGAGAGAGTTGGAGCTCACCAAAATATCAGCTGAAAATGGAAATAAAACCTAATGTGGACGTCTGATATCCTGAGGATCTGATCCTGCATTAATAAAACATGGTGGGCCTGAGAAGTTAGTACATAAAAAACATGTACTGGTATGAAAACAAATAGAATAACAGTTGGACAAGTACAGAAGCTCATATGAGTCAAATGATAAAGTGAAAAACGCATGAGCCAACAAATAACACATATATAATATAAACTGATAACTTATGCACCGACCTCATTAGCATTATATATAATATTTAGAAAAGTGTTCATTATAATATAGGGCCTATACTTTACCTAGGTGATGCATTTATTCTATAAGTCGTACAAATAATCACAAGATGGCCTTTCGAAGGCAATCTGAAGCAAGTATACAACATATGTTGGTCACATACTCATTGCTATAATCCTAGATGTGTAACTATAATCGCAGTTTGCATCCAGGTACGCCCCCCCAGGGGCTCACTATGAGGGTCTGCCCGCAGGCCATATATGCCATATGTTGGCTCGAGTCAGGGGAAGCCAATACATGATGTTCCAACTGACTTCAAATACAAATGATGCCACAAAGGCGGGTACGCCCAATGGTTGGGTTCACTATAGTGGTCTGGTCTCGATCCTGTGCACACACTACTGAAAAAAATAGGAAAACCGATCACAAAAATTGACCACATGTGGTCGATTTTCCTGAATTTCTTACACAAAACCAACCAAAATGCGTGGTAGCTTTTTAAAAACCGACCACATGTGGTCGATTTTTTTTAAAATATATATATTTTTAAAATTCATTATTATTGTATTAAAATAGAAAAAATGATTTTAAAAATAAAAAAATTCAAAATAAATCGACCACTTGTGGTCGGTTTTTTATAAAATTTTCAGAACAATGGTCGGTTTTCTGTAAAAAAAATTTAAACAACCGACTACATGTGGTCCCTTTTTTGGGGATTTTTTTAAAACAATTAACTAGCAACAAATGAAACAACATATAATACAACTGTCACACCCCTTTTTTGACTCCAAAAAAAGATATGTATTTTAAGTTCGAAAGGGTTTTATTATTAAGGTGACAAAAATGAAAAATTTGTTTAAAAAAAAAAAGGATTATTTACATTATTTTTCTCTTATTCAGAGTCGACACTTGGCATAATCCGGTGTGCCAAGTCACCTTTGGAAAATACTTTTCGAAACGGTTTAACTCTAAAAACTAATCCGCGAACAGAGATTCTGGCTAAGGAATTCTGTTGACCGAGGGGAAGGTGTTAGGCACCCCTCGATCCCGTGGTTCAACCACGATCGCTTTGTGGAGCATATCGGCTAATTTGACATTACAAATGTACAAACCACATAAACACACAAAACAAGCAAACAAACAAATCACACAAAATTCAAAACAAACCAAAATAATGTTCAGTCCAAATTATACAATCCAAAATAAAAGAGGTGCTGAAATATAAAACCTATTCTATTCTAAACTAATCCTAAACTAAACTCCACTCGACGTTCCGGGCCTTGATCACGAGCCTCCGTTGCGTACATGCTACTTCGGGGCATTCCCCGGATAAATTAATACAAATCCTTCGGGGCATTCCCCGGCTAAATGAGTACAATTTAAACTTTTCGTGCAATAAAGTAGAAAGTACCATTCACGCACATATTCAAACACTCCAACAACTCGTTATTCCTAAATTTGCCTACCAAGCCTACGTTTGCCTACCAAGTTCAACGTATCACAATTCTATTATGTTTAACATTATCAATACATCAAAATTAATCAATATTCATTTTCCTCCATTTTTAATCCCCACCTTAATTCATTTTTAACCACGTGATTAACCCATTTCAATACACAATCCACCAATCGAGAATAACGAAAATTCATCAATCATGCTTAGCACATCACACACCCAAATGTCACCAACAGTTCACATCAACAAACAAACCACAGTATCAAATCACACGCAATCATAATCACATAAGAATTAAATAAAAGAGAAGAAAGAATTGGACCTTAAATTTGAAGCTTTCAAACTCAATGTTATTCGAATAAAGAGAGTCCGCTCCCGGAAACCTCGAGCCGAACCTTAACACCAACAATCCAACTCGACAAATAATGACCCGTTCACCGTCACTTTTCACGCCGGTTACTGTTCACCGGTACTGTCCACTGGTACTGTTCACCGGTCACTGTTCACTGGTTACTGTTCACGGTTACTGTTCACTGGTTGCTTTTTTTTGTGTGTTTGTTTTTTGTGAGGAAGATTATTTTGTGATTGTTGTTATTGTGGAGAATATGATGAACAAAGAATGAGCCCCTTTTCCTCTTAGAATTTTTCTTTTATAATGGGCATGGATTTGTTATGATGTGGGAATTTTGGTGGGTCCCTCATATATTCTTTCTTTGTGGACAAGAAAAATGAGGGGGGGATCATATGGGTAGTTAGGGTAGGTGGAAGCTTTTGATTGGGTAGGTTGTTAGGATAAGATAAATTAGTTAGAGGTATTTTTTGTTTATTTTTGTATTTTTGCTGGGATATAATTACATGGGGTTGGACACATGGTAAGGTGAACTAAAAATGAATAAAATTAGACTTCGGGAGGGACAAATTTAGGTGTCTACATCATGCCCCCTTTGAATGTAAACACAAAGTATTTTCAGACAAAGAAGTAGACAGCGAGACCAAATTTTGACCCGACCATTATTCAAAGAAAGAAACAGAAGGAAGAAGGACAACCGGGTCTTGACTTAAGACATCCCACCTACTCACATTATGAGAGGATCGAGTGATAAGTATCTCAACTTTTGGAGGGAGATGGACTATACCGAGTTGGAGAGTCGAGTGAGGTTCTATCGAGGTTTCGGTCCGCGGCTCCGTCATTACATAAAAAAAAAAAAATTACAAGTTAAAACATAAATGAAATTACAAAATCCTATCTATACAGCTTTTATTGGTTCTTGACTCGACTTTCATCACCCTATTCTTCAGGCGGGCTCCCGACTTGCTATTTCTTTAACTTGTTGCTTGCCTTTCAATTTCTTTACCCTGTTCTCCAGGCGGGTTCCTGACTTGCTATTTCATCAACTTGTTGCCATGCTTTCAACTTCTGCACCCTGTTCTGCAGGCGGGCTCCTGACTTGCTATTTTTATCAACTTGTTGTTATGCTTTTAATTTCTTTACCTTGTTCTGCAGGCGGGCTCCTGACTTGCTATTTCATCAACTTGTTTCTATGCTTTCAATTTCTTCACCCTGTTCTCCAGGCGGGTTCCTGACTTGCTATTTCATTAACTTGTTGCCATGCTTTCAACTTCTGCACCCTGTTCTGTAGGCGGGCTCCTGACTTGCTATTTTTATCAACTTGTTGCTATGCTTTCAATTTCTTCACCCTGTTCTGCAGGCGGGCTCCTGACTTGCTATTTCATCAACTTGTTGCTATGCTTTCAATTTCTTCACCCTGTTCTGCAGGCGGGCTCCTGACTTGGTATTTCATCAACTTGTTGCTATGCTTTCAATTTCTTCACCCTGTTCTGCAGGCGGGCTCCTGACTTGCTATTTTTCAATCTGTTTAACTTTCAATATCTTCACCTTGTTTCTTGGATTTCCATTTATTCGCCCTGTGCTTCGGGCATGCTCCTGAAATCACATCAAAACTGAAAAGAAAATTATCCCAAATAAAGAAATGCAATTTCTATGAGTTAATTGGAATGACTCGACTAAAAGGTACGTCTTATAGGAATCATAGGGGATGACTCGACTAAAAGGTAGGTCTTATAAGGGTCAAATGGGATAACTCGACTAAAAGGTACGTCTTATAGGAATCAAGGGAAATGACTCGACTAAAAGGTACGTTTTCTAGGAATCAAGGGGGATGACTCGACTAAAAGGTACGTCTTCTAGGAATCAAAGGGGATGACTCGACTAAAAGGTACGTCTTATAGGAATCAAGGGAAATGACTCGACTAAAAGGTACGTCTTCTAGGAATCAAAGGGGATGACTCGACTAAAAGGTACGTCTTATAGGAATAAAATGGGATGACTCGACTAAAAGGTACGTCTTATAGGAATCAAGGGAAATGACTCGACTAAAAGGTACATCCTCTAGGAATCAAAGGGGATGACTCGACTAAAAGGTACGTCTTCTAGGGGTCAAAGGGGATGACTCGACTAAAAGGTACGTCTTATAGGAATCAAGGGATGACTCGACTAAAAGGTACATCTTATAGGAATCAAAGGGGATGACTCGACTAAAAGGTACATCTTATAGGAATCAAGGGAAATGACTCGACTAAAAGGTACTTCTTCTAGGAAGTAAAGGGGATGACTCGACTAACAGGTACGTCTTATAGGAATCAAAGGGGATGACTCGACTAACAGGTACGTATTCTAGGAATCAAAGGGAATGACTCGACTAACAGGTACATCTTATAGGAATCAAAGGGGATGACTCGACTAAAAGGTACGTCTTCTAGAAATCAAAGGGGATGACTCGACTAAAAGGTACGTCTTATAAGAATCAAAGGGGATGACTCGACTAAAAGGTACGTCTTATAAGAATCAAAGGGGATGACTCGACTAAAAGGTACGTCTTATAGGAATCAAAGGGGATGACTCGACTAAAAGGTACGTCTTATAGGAATCAAAGGGGATGACTCGACTAAAAGGTACGTCTTATAGGAATCAAAGAAAATGACTCGACTAAAAGGTACGTCTTCTAGGGGTCAAAGGGGATGACTCGACTAAAAGGTATGTCTTATAGGAATCAAAGGGGATGACTCGACTAAAAGGTACGTCTTATAGGAATCCAAGGGGATGACTCGACTAAAAGGTACGTCTTCTAGGGTTCAAAGGGGATGACTCGACTAAAAGGTACGTCTTATAGGAATCAAAGGGAATGACTCGACTAAAAGGTACGTCTTCTAGGGGTCAAAGGGGATGACTCGACTAAAAGGTACGTTTTATAGGAATCAAGACTTACGTTAGGAAGTGCGTTACCTAAGAAGCAAAATTCGAATTACCCAATCAAGGAAGTGTGTTTCCTTATCAATGTTGTTTGAATTATCAAAACAATGAAGTGTGTCTTCTTACCTAAGCTGCTTGAATTACCAAAACAAGGAAATGCGTCTCCTAGAGATCTTGAATTATGAATTTTACCATGGTTTTGATTACCAAACCTGTGTAACAACCTTGCCTCTTGTATTTGTTGAGGTGTGAAATTACGGTCTTTGATGTTTAGGCTCTGAAATCCTTGATCTGAATGCAACATGTATTCCTATTACATACAAAGAAAACTTGTGAGTTTAAAAACATGGTGGCTAGTTTGTGGCTTTGGCTTTTGAGGCAATTGCTCCTGCCCCCGTCATATTTAGCTTTTCTTCCAACCATTAGCATATGTCATTGACTTGCTGTATCATTGACTCAAACTCAGCTTATTAAGAGTGACTCTGAAACAAACACAGTATTTCTGCTTTGTCGTGTTTCTCAAATAAACCCTTTGAACCTTGGTATTTCCATGAGTTCCCCGACTTCTCTGTTGACAAAACTTCCTGCATGCCTTTGTTTTGGGCTCACAATCATGTCTCTTTCATGTGCTAGCTTTTTTCTTGCTTTGTGCAATTAAAGAAGCTGGTAGCCAGTTTTGAAATCCTTTCTCACTTGTTTTGACACAGACTTGACTCAAAGACAAGAAACAACAATGACAATTTTTGTTTTGATAACTAACTTAAGAAAGAAAAAATTAAAATAAAGAGAAGAAAGAAAAGACAATGAATATCCCCTTTTAAAACAACGAAACGAAAAATTCATCTAAAAATGTCAGTCAACACTAATGATTATGCCATGCATTTTGGATTAAGCAGCTTGATCTTTTCATCCAAACTTTCTACCCATTGTTGTTGAGTTAATAACCTTGAAACTGAGTTGTTTTCTTAGGTCAATTGCATTTAATACCCCATTCGGCTAGTGGCGCCTTGAAGGGTTTTCTCCAACAAGCTTCTTTCATTTTCTCTCGGCTCACTATCGCCTTATGGTGCCCGTGAGGGTTTTCACCAATAAGCCTCTCTCATTTTTATTTCTCTCAACTTACCATCGCCTTATGGTGCCCGTAAGGGTTTTCACCAATAAGACTCTCTCATTTTTATTTCTCTCTTGATTCCCTATGCTGAGGAAGACAAATAGTTCCCAAATGCATCATCATATTCCTTGCATGCTCCGCCTTAACATCCTCAAAGATTGATCTGAAGGACTTTCTTTGGTTGTAACTTGGCTTTTGGATAAGGTTAGATAGAAAGGATGGCATGGGGCCCAAACGACACTTGAAGTGGGGTAGGACTTACAACTTTTGGAATCGACTCAAACAATGAGGATTAACTCATGCCCCAGTTTTTTTTGACTGGGTGACACTAAATTGTTTATTTGGTTGGACCGAGCCCTAAGTAGGGCAGCATATGTATCTCACCCTCGAGAGAGGAGAATCAGGTCATGCGTAGTTCTGGCAGCTTATTTTGCTTGATTCTGATTTTTTTTTCTTTTTTTTTTTGGGGGGGATTTTTCCGACTCTATTTTTCTTCACTCTTTTTTTCTCTTTTTTTGACAATTTTTTTCTCTCTTTTTTTTTTTTAAAAAACTTTTCTGACTATTGTTTTGCTCGACATTTTTTCTTCGAGCTTTGCTGACTATATTGATTCCAAAGAGGTGTATGAAAGAAAATAAAACTAAAGCTCAAATGGGGTAAACAAAGGATGACACGATGTTTGGATGGCAGAATGAAATGCCTTCATCATATCAATCTTTGAAAATGCAAGTACATATCATGGAATATGAAAGTGCACGGTCAAGATCACTTATGAAATGTTTTACAACACTAACTTGCCTCGAGCATGTGTTCCACCTCTTTTCTACACTTGCCCAGCATACAACTCAACTTTGTTGTACATTCCTCATGCTGAAGGACTCATGACTTCGTGAAGCTAATTTTCTTCCTGTTCCTCTTGATAGGATCACTTAGACACTGTTTGACCTAATTAAGACATGTCTTTCAATTGATGACCAAGTTATTCTCACGATTTTCAAAATAATAGCCTTATTTTTCAAAGAAGGTTTCAACTTGATCACCAAATGCCCCAGCACTCTATCTATTTCCTCAGATGCTCTCTTTTTCTAACTTTAACCCTTTAATTCAATGTTCATTCTTAAACTGGATGTTAAGATCGAGCTGTAAATTTCACTAGCATATCATATCACTAGAGTCAACATAAAATGTACTATGTAAAAACAAACAAACAAACAACACATATTTAAAACACAAAGAAAAAGGGGACACTCCATTTAATAAAAATGAAAGATAGAAGGATTTGAACATAAACGACAAAGGGACAAAACAAGATAAATCCCGAACTACAACCCTGAAATAATTCGGAGAACAGAAAATTAAACAAAACAAACTACCAAACCCCTTCCTGGTAAGGAGAGGGGTGACTTCTCTATTGCTCAGCCTGACATCTTAGCCACTGGCTTGCATATCAACATGACTGGAGCTTCCACCACTGTCAGACACATTTCCTTCAACAAATAAGCTCTGGATCTCCATGCTTAACTCATTGCCTCCCACAGATTGTGCAGTACCGCGTGCTGGTGAAGAACTCTGTGGGATGGTCGAAGGGCCAATGTTTTGCACCACAATAAATTTATCTTGAATTATCTTTTCTATTTCTCTTTTCAAAGTTGGACAATCTTCAGTACTATGACCCTGAACATCAGAATGATATGCACATCGCACATTAGGATCAAAGCTTCTTGAATGCGGGTCAGGAGTATACCCAAGGAGAGTAGTGATCATGCTCTGCTGTACTAATCTCTGGAATAAACTGGCATAGGATTCTCCAATAGGAGTGAAATTATCTTTTTCCTTCCTCCTCTTTGTGAACTCTGGCCTCGGATGAAATTTGGATTTAGAGGTCCCTTGGTAAATTTGTAGGGGTCGAGGACGATGTTGAGGGACAGGGGCATGCCATTGTGGATAAGAAGATGGATGAGCATACAATTGTGCATTGTTCACAGGATATCGAGGAAGTGGAATGGGATTTCTTGGATTTCGGAGAAAGAAACCTTGTTGCAAGTGGTTATGTGGATCTGATATGTAAGCTCGGTATTGAGGCTGACAGTATTGGTGGGTTGAACCTCTCAAACTCTGCTTTGGACCTGTCATGACAATAGGTGCGTTTTCCTTCTTCTTTCCTTCAGTTTTCCTTGGTTGATTGCAATGTCGTCCCGAATGTTTCACAGAATCCTTCTGTCCATCAGGCTCCCCAAATTTTGATGTCTTAAAGCTGGGAGAAAGTTTAACACTTGAAGACATGCCCCAGTTTTTATATGAAATATCTTCATAGCCCATAAGTCCAGGGGAATTTTTCATATCATTTTCTACACTCTTCACTTTCCCAACCATTTTCTCTGGCTCTTTTGGCATGCTAGGCTTCTTAGTAAGAAATTTTGGCGGTTCACTTAACTTAACTGTAGGCTCAAGAGTTTATCAATGATCATCAACAGTATTGAACGTGGAGTCACTAGTGGACTGGGAAATCACAATCGTTGGATTGATAGACAAAGTGGAAGCCTTTGTAGAAGGTTGAGCAACAAAAGCACAGACGGTATGTGGTGCTGTGAATGTGGTAGACTTATACTGAGGAGATAAAGAAAGAGTGGTGGAAGTATTGAGGTGCATTTGATGTGGAATGGATTCTGAGGCATGCTGTGGTGCATCAACAACAGTAGGAAACTGACTTTGCGATTTTGGTGGAAGACTCAAGGTATTTGCAGGGTCAAAAGTGGGGAACGGAGGTGGAGGCAGCCCACTGGCCCAAGCTCGGTACATTCCCATCATTTGTTGTCTCAGTCTCTAATTCTCTTCCTTTAAACTCTCAATTTCCCGACTCTTTGTTTCATCCATGATGTCACTCTCTATATCCTTGTTGGACACAACTAACCCTTCCTTGGATTTGGTGTGATATGGAGGACCAGCCAGGAAACCACAAACCAACCACCTTAAATTAACTGAACAAAAGGTAACAAATATGTTAGAGTTCAATATTTTTTTTTTCTTCAAAACCTCTTTTTTTTTTCTTGTAGAAAAATCACCGAACCCTAGAAGGGCGCCTACGTATCTCACCCCTGAAAGGGGAGAATCAGGTGTGCGTAGTTCGTGAAGTTTTGCCAAAATGGCCAATTAAAATCTTTTTTTTTCTTTTTCTTGAAACTTTAAAAAGAAAAGAAAATAACAAATTATCAAAAGAATTGACGAAAATCTTTTTGCATTTTTTAGGTTTAAACTCCCTATACAAAAATGGAATCTATGATTACCAAAGAAGAATCTTTTTGGGTTTTCGATTTAGAATTTCATAGGAAAATGAAACTTGAAACTATTAAAGAAAAATCTTTTTGTAGTTTTCTTTTAGAGATGTATATGAAACACCTACTCTAAGTGAAGAGTGAAGAAAATCTTTTTGAATTTTTCAGATTCCTGTACAACATGAAATCTATGGTTACCGAAGAAAATATTTTTGGATTTTCGATTTTAAATACGAAAATGAAACTTGAACCTATTAAAGGAATTTTTTTTTTTTTGCTTTCTTTTAAAGATGTACATGAGACACCTACTCTAAATGAAGAGTGAAGAAAATATTTTTTTGATTTTTCAAATAAGATCCCCGAACCTAAAATAGGTTGCCTACATATCTCACTCCCGAGAGAGGAGAATCAGGGGTGCGTAGTTCGTCCAGATTGGACACATAACGATTAGCTAATAAATTGACCCTAACTTAAGAGACAACAAAAAACAAACAAATGTAAGCTTTTTTGTTTTTCAACTAGACATTTCAACTAAGATTGACACCACCAATTATATAAAAAATCTTTTTTGTATTTTGATTTTGACAAATAAGTAGAAAAGGCAAACAAAACCCTCTTTTTTTCATTTTTTTTGTTGAACTTACGGTACTTTGAGAAGATAAATGCAAAACGTAAAAAAAAATCTTTTTGAATTTTGGATCGTGAAGAACAAGAGTCATAAAGAACTCTAAAATAAACTATGACACTCCTTTTGATTCATTCTTTTCGACTCATTTTTTTTTCACAATTTACTTCTAACACATGTTTTCCCCAAATCGGTCCGTCAAATGACCACGTAACTCTCAAAGATGCAACATTTAGCACGTAGGGATGCTTTAAAGGAGAGTCTCCTACAAAGGACCGTGTGGGCCCCGCTAGATCTCAATATGATGCACATAAGAATGAACTAAAGGCTGACCTACGCTGAGGTTCACTAACAAGGCCGTTCGGGGGAGCATATGGTCGATAGTGGCTGCTTAGCTTTCCACCTACTCCATACATCCAACGGCTCTCCCCCTAAAATAAAGGTGACTCAACTAGAGTTCGTGCGCACGACGTGCGCTCTGAGACTTGTTGCAGAAAGAATGACTCGGGTTATGCACATGATGTCAGATATAAACGCGGTAACACATAGGATAAATACTGTAAACAAAGAGCACAAAAACGCACAAAAGTAAAAACACAAGCAAAAATCACAAACAATGCTTATACACTCGTAATGCCAAACAAAGCCGATACGATTCCAAAAAAACCCAGAGATTCTAGGTTCGATCCCCAACAGAGTCGCCAGAGCTGTCACACCCCTTTTTCAACTCCAAAAAAAGATATGTATTTTAAGTTCGAAAGAGTTTTATTATTAAGGTGACAAAAATGAAAAATTTGTTTCGAAAAAAAAAGGATTATTTACATTATTTTTTTCTTATTCAGAGTCGCCACTTGGCATAATCCGGTGTGCCAAGTCACCTTTGGAAAATCCTTTTCGAAATGGTTTGACTCTAAAAATTGATCCGCGAACAGAGATTCCAGCTAAGGAATTCTGTTGACCGAGAGGAAGGTGTTAGGCACCCCTCGATCCCGTGGTTCAACCACGGTCTCTTTGTGGAGCATATCGGCTAATTTGACATTACAAATGTACAAACCACATAAACACACAAAACAAGCAAACAAACAAATCACACAAAATTCAAAACAAACCAAAATAATGTTCAGTCCAAATTATACAATCCAAAATAAAAGAGGTGCTGAAATATAAAACCTATTCTATTCTAAACTAATCCTAAACTAAACTCCACCCGACGTTCCGGGCCTTGATCACGAGCCTCCTTTGCGTACATGCTACTTCGGGGCATTCCCCGGATAAATTAATACAAATCCTTCGGGGCATTCCCCGGCTAAATGAGTACAATTTAAACTTTTCGTGCAATAAAGTAGAAAGTACCATTCATGCACATATTCAAACACTCCAACAACTCGTTATTCTTAAATTTGCCTACCAAGCCTACGTTTGCCTACCAAGTTCAACGTATCACAATTCTATCATGTTTAACATTATCAATACATCAAAATTAATCAATATTCATTTTCCTCCATTTTTAATTCCCACCTTAATTCATTTTTAATCACGTGATTAACCCATTTCAATACACAATCCACCAATCGAGAATAACGAAAATTCATCAATCATGCTTAGCACATCACACAACCAAATGTCACCAACAGTTCACATCAACAAACAAACCACAGTATCGAATCACACGCAATCACAATCACATAAGAATTAAATAAAAGAGAAGAAAGAATTGGACCTTAAATTTGAAGCTTTCAAACTCAATGTTATTCGAATAAAGAGAGTCCGCACCCGAAAACTTCGAGCCGAACCTTAACACCAATAATCCAACTCGACAAATAATGACCCGTTCACCGTCACTTTTCACGCCGGTTACTGTTCACCGGTACTGTTCACCGATTACTGTTCAGCATTTTTTTTTTTTTTGTGTTTTGTGAGGAAGATTATTTTGTGATTGTTGTTATTGTGGAGAAGATGATGATCAAAGAATGAGCCCTTTTTCCTCTTAGAATTTTTTTTTTATAATGGGCATGGATTTGTTATGATGTGGGAATTTTGGTGGGTCCCCCATATATTCTTTCTTTGTGGACAAAAAAGAGGAAGGGGGATCATATGGGTAGTTAGGGTAGGTGGAAGCTTTTGATTGGGTAGGTTGTTAGGATAAGATAAATTAGTTAGACGTATTTTTTGTTTATTTTTGTATTTTTGTGGGATATAATTACATGGGGTTGGACACATGGTAAGGTGAACTAAAAATGAATAAAATTAGACTTCGGGAGGGACAAATTTAGATGTCTACAACAGCAACAACAACAACAACAAACCAAGTGTATTCCCACACAACTAACATACAATACTAGTCTAAAAACATACAAAAGTGTAAAGACTACAACAAAATGTCCAAACTACAACACATACAAAAGTCAAAAAACTAATACTCATCTTCATCGTCATCGTTATCGTCTTTCGCATCCTCATTTGTGCTGATATCATTCAGTGGGCCTAGACCTTTTGCAGCCCAAACTGCATCACCAGGACATGGAAGAATAATCCCTGCAGATTGAATAAAAGAGTTGAACTGCTCCTGCAACATCCTGATTTATGATGATGTTTTCTCCTCCTTCTTTTACGCTCTTTCTCTCTGTTCAGCAAGCTCTTCAGTGAGTTTAAAAATTGTATTTTTTAGTGTTTCAACGGTTTCTCTATCAACTGAAGAGGTATAGGATGTAGGACTAGACGAAAACCTAACATTCTCGCCAAAATAATTTCTGTGGTATCCGTAGTAATGGCCTCTAACTGCAGGACACACAGTGTGTTCCCATAACTCCTCCTCTACATGTTGAGGTATTGGGTCACCCTGACTTTTAGGAGGCTGACTACTACGAAACTCGCTAAGGAGCTGCATATATTTGTCTTATATTCAAAGTAAAGTTAAAATTAATAGTAAAAAAATATTAAAGTACTTATACTTGAATAATATCAACTTTGAGAAAAAGATTCATAAATTCAAAATTTGATTCTTACATGGGCAACTTTTGCATGAGGCTCAACCCAGACATCTGCATCAGTCGGATTTTTTTTCTTCTTCACATGCGTTTCCTCGAATACCTCATCGAAGTGTATCTTCCTACCCTTTTCTTTTTCCTGCATATGAAAAAAATATTTATCTTCAAATAATTAAAAATTTAAATAGAAACAAACAATTAAAACTTTAAAAGTTACATACCATTTTTTTCTCCACAACAATCATACTAACTGCACTCGCAGTATGTAGAGAGTCGCCCTTGGATGATGCCCGGGCTTTCTTTCCTTTGTCCCTCAACAATTGATATTCTTCGTTATTCCAATAGCGAATATACTGTTGCCATATGGATTCGAGTATCCAGTCAGGTCGTACCAAGTTGGTTCTGGCATAATCCAACAGACTGTTAAATCTGGATCTAGCTCTTCTGTAAAAATTCCTTCTTATTTATAGCACATACATTCGCATAATGCCGTCAGTAATATTTCTACGACAAAAAAAATATAATATTCAATATTTTGTTCTAACAATGTGTTAAGTAGTCGATAAGTTAAATCCTTACCTGAAATTCTTTAAATATTTTTTCTCTGTCATTTTCTAGAACCTTTTGCCAACTGGTCTTGTAGTCGTTGAAGTGCCGACAAATGCATTTACTTGTAATTTTTCCAACTGCAGCATCCGGCTTAAACCTACAACACAAGATCAAATAGTAATTTCATAAAGCATAATAATATAGTAATGAAAAATGAATAATGTTATTATATTTAGAAATCTTACCCTGCTCCATATGGAATAAGATAACGCCTCCCATAATCATCTCTGTCTCCAGGCCGCGGAGCAAGTGCTGGTGTATGCACTGGCGTGGGCGGATCTGAAGCATCGGATGGAGTGCCTTCAAGATGAAGATCCGACAACCCAATAGATCCAGCAGAATCACTGTGCGAATGTGGGTGACTGCTACAGGAGGGTACTGACGATGGTAGATGTTCGGATGTGCCAGCGATCGTCCAATAGTACTGTGATGGCGATGACATGATGATAGGAGTAGAATGAGTCTATGTAGATCAATGAAGTGGCCCCACATGCGTAGGAGCAGGAATCGAATGCTGAGACGACCTAGAATATGAGGGTTGTGCTGGCGCGTCAGCAAACCGACCCATAGATATATGAATACCTGTCGGTCGTCTATAAGGTGGAGGTTGTTTTTTTTTTTTTTTGTAGGATCAAATTTTCCCTTACCTTTGTCACCTCTACCTCACATCTAAATTATGTAAAGTTAACAAGTAGTTAGTTCCTACAAAATGAATATATAAAAAAATATTTCAAGTAACTAATTTCAAGTTACTAATTAACATTTCAAATTGCTCCAACAACACGAGATAGACAAGAATATTTTTATTACTATATAAACTATAGGAAAGTGAAAACAACAATCTTAAACAATATATTACATATCAATCTTAAACAAGAAACATAAAGGCAAATATATAGTACAAAGCATAAAGACATCAATACGTAATAAATACACCCTACACAAACTAATCCTCCTCTTCTGAAGACTCCCCACTAAACCATTCACTCTCTTCAGAAGTTTCCTCATCTCCTACCTACCCAACCTCTTCTTCCGCAATATTAACTTCTTTAAATATATTTTTCAGGTGATTCAAACTATCCACTAAGCCAATATCCGCTAGCTGGTGATCAATCTGCATTTCATTTTGAGATACATTCTCAACTTTCACCCGTCCTATAAGCTTTGTTTTGATTATAGCCCACCAATCAGACTTATCACTCTATAACAGATAAGGAGCATAATATACTTGTTTAGCATTTTGCGCTAGGACAAATGGATCGTAAACAGGATACGACTGATTGTGCTTCACTTCAATGATGTTATGCTCCTTATATAATCTTGTGCCTCTTTTGCTTGGATCAAATCACTTACATCGAAAGAGGACGATTTTTTTTATTGGGAAACCAGCATACTCCAATTCTAAGATCTCGTGTATGATGCCAAAGTAATCAACATCATCATCACCCTTAACCCAAACACCACTATTGTTTGTTTTCCTTGTTCTGGAGTGTTCTTCGATGGAAAATTTAAATCCATTTACTATGTAATGGGACATTGCATGAGCTTCAACTGGATCCAAAGAAATATCTCTCAAGAACTGATCGTATTCGACTGCATTTGGTGACTGATGTACCTAAAAATATTATACATACATACATATATATATACATATATATATATATATATATGTTAGTTGAGGAATGTGTAAATGTTTAAAATTTGTAGAAATATAAATACACTTACGAACCTCATATGTAAACCATGTTGCAAAGGATGCATACACTTGATTTTCGTGGAATTGAGTCTTAAATAAACTGAAGATCCAACATGCGAAAGACAATTAGTTTCTTTAAGGGAATGAGTAAATATATAAGATATGTTAAAATTTTAATCTCCTTACTTCAGAAAGGGCTCAACTTCCGAGCAATTCAATAAGACATATAAAGTTGCTGATTTGCGCTCCGTAAGAGTGAGCCAGCGAAATATGATCTTTTTAGCCTTACAACCAGATTGATTGAAAATTGATATTGATTGCAAATGAGGCTCTTTCTCATCGTCCTGATGAAGATTCCGTCGGTTTCTTGAACAAGCAACTTTTTCACGAAAGTAGTATGAACAAAATTGAGATATTTCTCTTGCAAGATATGCCTCAACTATAGATCATTCCACCCTATGTTTGTTTTTGGGACCCCTTTTCAATTTTCCAATTGCCCTTCACAATCTTAAGAATAGATGTTTACTATATTAAAAAAAGTTATGTATGAATTTAAATATGTTGCAATTGTTTACTGTTCGAATGGATACATCCACCTAGTTTGAACTGGACCGCCTAGCCGAGTTTCATGCACAAGGTGAATGGGAAGATGTTCATCACATCGAAGAACGTTGGCGGAAAAATCTTCGCCAACTTGTTGGTGATAACAACAATATTGCTTTCCATTCGTGCCAGATTTTCTTTTTTTTAATGTGGTGGCACATAAGTCTTTGAAGAACAAACTAATCTCTGCTATTGATTTCCATATGTTTTCAAGTAAACCAATAAAAGAAATTGGAAATAATTGCTTCATGAAAATATGACAATCATGGCTTTTCATTTCATGCAAGATTCCTTGTGATATATCAACCCTCTTTCCTAAATTTGAGGCATATCCATCGGGCATCTTCAAACTTTGAACCTGATACGAGAATGACCACGGAGATGGACATATGTGAGATGTATTGAATCTGAGACTTGGAGCGTTCAAGTGAAGTGCAAATGAGGTCCTAAATAGTCTCCAAAACAGTCCACAAACTACACTCCAAGGACACCTAAAGTGAAGCCTTTGACTAAGGGGTATTTTGGATATTTCACATAATTTTTGTAACCTACTATAAATAGAATATGTTAGGTCATTTACTACTTAGACTTTGATGATATTTGTAAGTTGTATGACACTTTAAAACTCTCTATCTTGTGAGAATGGCCTCCATGGCCGAAACTAGGGTGATACTAGTGTGGAATCACTAGTGTTACATTCATGGCTTGATACGTTAGTGTTTAGAAGAGGTAAAGTCCCTTTTGTGTCAACGTAAGAGATAGGTTAATCGTTGTATGTAGTGTTAAGGGTCCAAGAGTACCACATTCTTGGGTTCTTAAGATTATATCAACCCTTTGGTCTATCTATCTATCCCTTTTGTTCATCGTAATCTTATAACCATTTTGTGTTGTAATCTCAAGTCGTGTTGTTTTGTTGTTCCTCATATTGTTTTTGTTCATCCTTGTTATTCATATTGTTGTTGTTAATATAGTTTGGGTGGATGATTTAGTGTTCAAAACACCTTGTATTCTTGTCATCCTCTTCTTGTTACTGTTGGCAGTTTGTGTAGCTGTTGGGTTCACAGTTTGTGATTGAATTATGGACTGTTTTGGGGTTGTTTTGGTACATTCCTTGTGTGTAGTGTATCAGAGCCCACTTACATATTTGACGTTTTTGGTCCAACTTGAATGTAAAACTAGCCTTGGGCCTAATAACATTGTCATTGGGTCCCTCTCGTAAGTGCAATTCTCTACGTTTACAATATTCTGGTAAGTCAAGTCTGAACTTAGGATTATCTTTTATTTTGCCGATAACATCCACAACTGGGTTGAACAAGTTCTCAAAATAGTTCTTCTCGGTATGCATGACATCAACATTATGTGTAAGTAAATTATCTGGCCAACATTCTAACTCCAAAAATATACTTTACTTAGTCCAGTTATGTAAAACGCCATATCTATCCAGCCTATACAATGGTTCCTCGCTGACTTTAGGCAAATCCTGAACTATCTCCCAGATGTCATGATCAGATAGCCTTGGAGGTGGACCATTATGTTCCCTTCTATTCCATATGAATGCATTCTTGAGTCTCCTAAATTCATGATCAGGTGCCAAGAAACAACGATGACAATCAAACTCTAAATTTTTCCTACTATGTCTCAATGTGAAAGATTTTGTTTTTTCCATGCAGTATAGACAAGCCAGCTTTCGAGCAGTCATCCACCCTAACAACATTCCATAAGAAGGAAAATTATTAACAGTCAACATTAGATATGCACGTAGATTGAAATTTTATTTAAGTGAGGCATCCCAAGTTTCAACCCCCTCATGCCATAAAATTTGAAGTTTATCGATCAAAGGTTGCAAGTAGACATCTATTCTGCTTTTTGGATTACGCAGGCCAGGAACAACATAGTTCAGAAATATATAGGGACTAGTCATCAACATTTCAGGAAGAAGATTATACGGGGTGATAAATACAGGCCAACATGAATATGGCGCAACACCAACTGAAAAAATGAGAGAAGCCATCCTCACATAATCCCAACCAAATATTTCGTGGCTTAGCTGCAAAATCTGAATAAGTTGCATCAAAATGCTTCCAAGCCTCTCCATCAGATGGATGGCACATAACACCAGTGTGTATTCTATTTTCACTGTGCCATCTCATATGAGGAGCTGAGCTATTTGAAACATACAACCTCTTCAATCTTGGTATTAGAGGTAAATATTGCATCTCCTTAATAGCAATTTTATTTCCACTACAACAACACTTATATCGACGGTGCTGACAAAACTTACAGGACTCTAGGTTAGCATCTTCCTTAAAGTATAACATGCAGCCATTTTCACAACAATCAATTTTAACCGAGGAGAGACCTAACTTTGACACCAATCTTTTTGTCTTATAGAAAGAATCAGGAACCTTCAAGCCGGGGTCAACTAACTCTTTAATAAGGTCTGTCATTAAGTCCATTCCTCCTTCAGCAATATTCCAGTCAGATTTAATACTTAATAATCTAACAACAGACAAACAAAAGTGAGAACACCTGCCAAACAAATGATGATTAGCAGCATGCAATTGTTCATAAAATTTGCCCGCTTCTCTATTAGGAACATCTTTGACATTTTCCCTAAAATCGCCCCCGTGTTGCATCCCAAAAGCATCATGCACCATTTCTGTCATCCTTGTATCTTGATATTTATTATGCCCTGCAGACCTACTACTTTCTCCAACAACAAAGTTATTTTGCCCGACATCACCATCAATAACACATAATCTTAAAAAGTCCTCGTGAAACCCCCTTCTATAAAGATGTTCCTTCACAACTTCTTATTTTAAAAGATTTATACCATCACATCTAACACAAGGACAACGAATAGCCCAAAAACGTGATCAAACATCAAGTGTCTTAGCATGTTCAACAAATCGTCTGGCACCTTCAACAAATTCCTCCCTAAGACCCATTCTATTTTCATTATTCCGTTGATATATCCAGCTATAATCAGGTTCCATCTACACAATCAATCAGATTCAACTAATTAGATCAAGTCATAAAAAGTTCAGCAAATGATTACTACAATTTATCAAAATAAAAAATTCACCTTTAAAGTACCTACACTTTATCAATTTCAAGTGACTAGGTCACCTACCAAGTCACCAAACTTAACTACAATCAAAACAAAAATTCACATTTCAAGTACCTAAACTTCAACATTTTCAACTCATTAAGTCATCACCCAAGTCACCAAACTAAACCACATTCAAAATAAAAATTCACCTTTAAAGTACCCACACTTATTAAATTTCAAGTGACTAAGTCACCTACCAAGTCACCAAACTTAACTACATACAAAACATTCACCTTTAAAGTACCTACACTTGGTAAATTTCAACTCACTAAGTCATCACCCAAGTCACCAAACTAAATCACATTCAAAACAAAAATTCACATTTAAAGTAACTACACTTAGTACATTTCAAGTGACTAAGTCACCTACCAAGTCACCAAACTTAACTACATTCAAAACAAAAAAATTCACCTTTAAAGCACCAACACATAGTAAATTTCAACTCTCTAAGTCATCACCCAAGTTACCAAACTAAACCACATTCAAAACAAAAATTCACCTTTAAAGTACCTACACTTTATCAATTTTAAGTGATTAAGTCACCTACCAAGTCACCATACTTAACTACATTCAAAACAAAAATTCACCTTTAGAGTACCTACACTTAGTAAATTTCAACTCACTAAGTCATCACCCAAATCACCAAACTAAATCACATTCAAAACAAAAATTCACCTTTAAAGTACCTACACTTAGTACAGTTCAAGTGACTAAGTCACCTACCAAGTCACCAAACTTAACTACATTCAAAACAAAAAATTCACCTTTAAAGTACCTATACTTAGTAAATTTTAACTCACTAAGTCATCACCCAAGTCACCAAACTAAACCACATTCAAAACAAAAATTCACCTTTAAAGTACCTACACTTTATCAATTTCAAGTGACTAAGTCACCTACCAAGTCACCAAAGTTAACTACATTCAAAATAAAAATTCACCTTTAAAGTACCTACACTTAGTAAATTTCAACTCACTAAGTCATCACCCAAGTCACCAAACTTAATTACATTCAAAACAAAAATTCACCTTTCAAAGTACCTACAATTAATCAATTTCAAGTGACAAAGTCACCTACCAAGTCACCAAACTTAACTACATTCAAAACAAAAAATTCACCTTTAAAGGACCTAAACTTAGTAAATTTCAACTTACTAAGTCACCAAACTTAACTACATTCAAAACAAAAAATTCACATTTGAAGTACCTAAACTTCAACATTTTCAACTCACTAAGTCATCACCCAAGTCACCAAACTAAACCATATTCAAGACAAAAATTCACCTTTAAAGTACCTAAACTTAGTAAATTTCAACTCACTAAGTCACCTATCAAGTCACCAAACTTAACTATATTCAAAACAAAAAATTCACCTTTAAAATACCTACACTTAGTAAATTTCAACTCACTAAGTCATCACCCAAGTCACCAAACTAAACCACATTCAAAACAAAAATTCACCATTAAAGTACCTACACTTTATCAATTTCAAGTGACTAAGTCACCTACCAAGTCACCAAACTTAACTACATTAACAAAAAATTCACCTTTAAAGTACCTAAACTTAGTAAATTTCAACTCACTAAGTCATCACCCAAGTCACCAAACTAAACCACATTCAAAACAAAAATTCACCTTTAAAGTACCTACACTTAGTAAATTTCAACTCACTAAGTCATCACCTAAGTCACCAAACTAAACCACATTCAAAATAAAAATTCATGTTTAAATTACCTACACTGAATTAATTTTAAATGACTAAATGACTTACCAATTTACCAAACTTAACTACATTCCAAACAAAAAATTCACCTTTAAAAGTACCTACACTTACTAAATTTCAAGTGACTAAGTCATCACCCAAGTGACCAAACTTAACTACATTCAAAACAAAAAATCACCTTTAAAGTACCTATACTTAGTAAATTTCAACTCACTAAGTCATCATCCAAGTCACCAAACTTAATTACATTCAAAACAAAAATTCACCTTTCAAAGTACCTACGCTTAATCAATTTCAAGTGACTAAGTCACCTACCAAGTCACCAAACTTAACTACATTCAAAACAAAAAATTCATCTTTAAAGTACCTACACTTACTAAATTTCAAGTGACTAAGTCACCTACCAAGTCACCAAACTTAATTACATTCAAAACAAAAAGTTCACATTTCAAGTACCTAAACTTCAACATTTTCAAGTCATTAAGTCACCTCCCAAAAAAGCAAACTAAACTACCTTCAAAATGATTAATTCACCTTTCAAGTACCTACACATAACCAATTTCAAGTGACTAAGTCACCTCCCATGTTACCGAACTAAACCACATTCAAAACAAAAATTCACATTTCAAGTACCTAATCTTCAACATTTTCAAGTCACTAAGTCACCTCCTTAAACAACAAACTAAACTACCTTCAAAATGATAAATTCACATTTCAAGTAACTACACATAATCGATTTCAAGTGACTAAGTCACCACCCAAGTCACCAAACTAAACCACATTCAAAATTAATAAGCATAACAAAATTCACAGTAAAAAGTTCACATTTCAAGTACCTACGCTTCAACAAAATTCAAAACAAAAGTTCACCTTCAAGTAACTACACTTTCAAGTAACATATTCATTTGTAGTATAATAAGTCAAATAATTGAACAAGTGTAACAAAACAAATAAGTAGAGGCGTCGCATATCCCTCCCACACTATATAATCATCACAAAATTTCTATGGCTTTTAAAGCCTTCTACAGCGAACAATCCCAAACTAAACTACATTTAAAGACTTCATTATAAGAAAATAAAGAGAAATCAACTTACCTTTGCTTGGCTTAAATTAAAGAGAAAGAGATAAGCGGTCACTTGTAAAATAGCAAAGCAATTCTTTTCTCAAATTCGGATTTTGTCAAACAATAAAATTATAAGAAAGAATAATCTTTGGCTTAAACAATTGCAATAACAATTTAGTAAAAGCTATCACATTTATGACTTCAAATTCGACTAACAACAACAATTACAAACCCAGTAGAATCATACTAACTTTTTTAACCTCAAACAAGTAAAAAAGACACAAAAACAACAATTAAGAAGAAAGTAACTATCAAGACATCACTTACTTTATCACTTAGATCCATAATCTTGGATCACAATGAGTAGAATTGCAACAACAATTAAGCCAAACTCCTTTAACAAAACATCTAAATACACTTAATTTTCACCCCAAACATGTAAAAAGACCCCCAATAAGCTCAAACCACACTTGATTTTTGAGCAAGCTTAACCAAAATTACTCAAAACCCACAAAATAAAACACCTTCAAAACCCAAAACAAGGTAAATCAAATAAAAAAAAGGCCAAAAAAACAACAATTAACTCACACTCACATTTCTAAAACTTTAAATCGCAACTAAAGTTGTATGTCATTTAGTAACTAAGAGGGAAATGGGTAGTTAAGAGAAGAAGAGATCAACGTACTTGTGTGTGAGGAGTCGCCGGAGGCCGATTTTCCGTCGCCGGAGGAGCTGCCGTCGCCAGAGAAGCTGTGTGTGTGTGTCGCACGCACTGTGTGTGTGTGTTTTGCGGGTTGTTTGTGTGTGTATTGCGGTTGTTTGTGTGTGTTTTGTTGTGTTTTGGGTGTAATATTTAGATGAGTATAGGGTCGGGTCGGGTCGAATTGAAATTAATAATATTTTTTTTTATTTTCAGAAAATCGATCACATGTGGTCGATTTTTACAAAATTGTTTTCGAAATAAAATATGTGTTCGATTTAGTTTTAAAAAAATTACTATCGGAAAACTATTAATGCGTATAAATTAAAATTAATTTTTAACAAATTAAAATTTTTGGTTAATTAACTTTTAAATACGATATATATATACCTCGTAATACAGTGTATTAATCAGATAAATTATCGATTACTTGTCTTATGTTATTACAACTTCAATAATATACGTGTGTCTACATTGACATAAAATAGTATATCTATTTCCTCAATAGTATGATATCAACATATTATTCAAGTTATTTTGATATATCGATTCAGTTATCTAGCTTTTGATTACTGCATACGTCACTACACGAGATATACGTATATATAAATATATTCGATTGGCTATCAGCTTTCAAATACGTACTATATACATCACATACATGATTTTACTACCCCATAATAATATACAACGAATTTCACATATACTCAGATGAATTATCAGTTAGTTTAATATCTTATGTCATTATAATATCTTCACTACATAATATGTATATACACTATATATATATACCTATACATACACACACATATAAACACTATCGACAATATAATGTTCTAAATATGTACTATATACATCACATACATACACGAGTATATTACCCCGTAATATAATGCGACGTATTTCGTATACATACTTTGACGAGTTATCGATTAATTTGACTAGCTTACATTAGCATCACATCAACGTACAGTATATTATTACTTCGATCGTTTCAAATCAAGGTATCATTGTTTTTTGGTAGATTCTGCTAGTTTTTTACTACATCGTTCATCGATCGATTACTACATCATATATATATATATATATATCAACTCTCGAATATATATTATATACTTCACATACACGATTTTACTACCCTATAATAATATACAACGTATTTCACATATACTCAGATGAATTATAGGTTAGTTTATCTTATGTCATTATAACTTCACTATATAATATGTATATATACTATATATATACCTATACATACACACACATATACACACTATCTACTATATAAATCAAGTTCTAAATACGTACTATATATATACATCACATACGTACACGAGTATATTACCCCGTAATATAATGCGACATATTTCGTATACATACTTTGATGAGTTATCGATTATTTTGACTAACTACATTAATATCACATCAACGTACAATATATTATTACTTCGATCCACAATAGTATCATATATATATGAACGTATCATTCAAAATATTTTGATATATAGATTCAGTTATCTAACTTTCGATTACTGCATACGTCACTACACGAGATATACGTATATATACATATATTCAATTAGATATATATATACACATATTCGTTATACACATATATACATAAAGGTATGATATATATACACACATATTCATTATACAAAGATTATGCATGTTTAATGTCATTTAACATATATATAAAGGAAAGTATTTACTTTATATATTGAAACATAAGTAAAAGATAAAGATTACGTTTAACGTACTTTGTATATTATATTTGATATATTTTTTAGTGTAAGTTTTTTCACAAAATCTAAGATTGATTGATTTTTATTATTATTATATTGGTTATTGACTACGTGTAATCAGTATAATTTTAAAAAATAATATATTAGATTATTTTTTAATAAAGTAAATATATTAGATTATATATATAATCTAATATATTATTTTTACTAATAATAATAATTAGATTACATAAAGTAAATATTAGATTATATAATTATTTTTTAAAAATAATTATTTACTTTTTTTATTTTTTAAAAATAATTATTTACTTTTCTTTTTATTTTAATTAAGAACCGACCACATGTGGTCGGTTTTTAAAATTAATTTCTTTTTTTAATTTCATTAAAAACCGACCAAAAATGGTCGGTTTTTAATTTTTATTTTAATTAAAAACCGACCACTAGTGGTTGTTTTTTTTAAAAAATTAATTAAAAATATTTTTTAATTATATTTTTTTTAAAATAACTGACCACAAGTGGTCGGCGTTGTTATTTTTTTAAATTTTTATTTATAAAATAAATAATAATTAATATAAAAATTATTGAAATGTTTATTTTGATATATTAAAATATAAAAAAAAAATAAAAAAAATCTACCACTTTTGGTCGGTTTTTCCCGTTTTTTTAGTAGTGACAGAATCACGTCGAGTGATATGCCTAACCAAACCTATGTACCCTCCCGTCGTTAATGTTTATCAAATAATGCCTTGAAGGTCTATGACACATGAGTTACGATAATGACCGTTTAACTACCATATACAAGTGAAACTATGCTATTACTATTTACTCATAACGTGTAAGGGCTTCAAGTATAGAAACTTATGATAATATGGAAGTATCATATAAATTTAATACAAAGAAGGAAAAATAGATACTTATAAGCTTGATGGTAGGGCGAGGGAATGATATGTAAGGCAATATAAAGATTTCCCTTTCGTATTTCATGAGAATTATACTAACATCAAATGGGAAGGGGAATATGACGTAGGGTGGTGCCTTAGCGGCGAGGGAAGGTTTAGCTTTACATACCTTAATGTTTTACTAGCTACGATAATATTCCGAACCTTTATTCTTCCAGTCAACTGATTAAGATATTCGATATCCAATCTACTAACTACAAGAATAACATATATATTCATTAATGACCCGTAGATGCATTTAACAAATTATTCCAATAATCTTCTATTATGCTCGAAGCCAATCGAATTTCTTAAAAAGAATTCGGAATCAATTCGAACTTTTTCAACTTATTCAATTCAAAGAGAGTGCAAGGGTTCAATTAACCAATAGTCAATGACAAATATCGCACCCCAACATATATTCTATAATTAAATCCAAGTACAGAGTGAGAAAATTACCCTTTTTGAATTTAACCCCAACTTGAAGTCTTGATGGAATTTAAGAAGTCCTTGGATAAAGACTAGCTTAAGGTCATGGTCATATGCCTCTACGCGTAGAAAAGCCTTCCTATCCCTTAGAGCCCATTGGATTCTTCAAGATAATTTATTTTTTTGATGTAAAGTAGAGAAAGAGGGAAGTAAGAAATGGAGATGTAAAGAAACAGGGAAGTACACTGGTTCTAGAAAACAAAACACTTCCAGTGAAGTGTTAATAGTATATATATATATATATATATATTAGTTTATTGGAAATTATAAAATATTTCCACCACTTTTTAATAATGGTACTTTGTATAATTAAGGAGCACCCTTTAATTTACTTACCATCTTTTGACACTTCACACTATACCACACAAAATACAATTCCTTATCAAGTCTGTACACCCCACTAATAATCCTTCATAGATCAAAAGTTATACTTGTTTTAAGGTGTTTACTTAATTCAAAATTTTCCTGAGGTGTCACATTTGTGATCAGTGAAAATATCTACATGCACCCCATAAAGATAATGCCACCAGATCTCAAGTGCAAACACCACAACCGCTAACTCCAGGTCATGGGTGCGATAATTCTTTCCGTGCACCTTCAACTGCCTAGATGTATAAGCCACCACCTTACCATGCTGCATAAACACACACCCAAGTCCCACCCGAGATGCATCACAGTACACAACAAAATCTTTTGTACCCTCGATAAGGGTCAAAATTGGTGCGGTAGTCAACTTATCTTTCAGTTTCTCAAAACTATTTTCACAAGAGTCAGACCATAAGAATTTTACCTTTTTCTGAGTCAGTCTAGTAAGTGGAGCAGCTATGGAGGAAAAACTTTCTACAAACCTTCTGTAATACCTTGCCAAACCCAAGAAGCTTCGGATATCGATTGGAGTCGTGGGTCTGGGCTATTTTCTCACTGCCCCAACCTTTTGAGGATCAAATTTAATCCCTTCACTAGAAATAATATGCTCCAAAAAAGCAATATCACTAAGCCAGAATTCACACTTGAAAAATTTTGCATACAATTCATGGTCTTTGAGGGTCTGAAGGATGATTCGGAGGTGATTGACATACTCCTCCTCACTTTTAGAGTAAACCAGAATATCATCTATAAAGACAATGACAAACAGATCTAGAAACTGGTGAAACACCCAAACAGAGGCATTAGTCAGTTTGAAAGACATGACTAAGAATTCATAATGGCCATATCGTGTTCGAAAAGCTGTCTTGGGAATGTCAGTCTTCAACTGATGATAACCCAAATGAAGGTCTATCTTAGAGAAGTATTTAGCACCTTGAAGTTGATCAAATAAATTATCGATTCTGGGAAGAGGTTATTTATTTTTAACAGTGACCTTATTTAGCTAACGGTAGTCTATACACATTCGGGGGAAGCCGTCTTTTTTGCGCACGAAGAGTACAGGTGCACCCCATGGAGAAACACTATGTCGGATAAAGCCCTTGTCAAGAAGATCTTTTAATTGTTCTTTTAACTCTTTCAATTCAGAAGGAGCCATTCTGTATGGCGGAATAGAAATAGAACGAGTGTCCGACAATAAGTTAATGCCAAAATCTATCTCCCTATCAGGGGGTATCCCTGGGAGATCATTGGAAAAGACTTCCGGGAATTCATTAACTACAGAAACAGACTGGAGAGAAGGACTTTTAGCACTGGAATCTTTGACCCGAATAAGATGATACAAACAACCCTTTGATATAAGCTTACGGGCTCTAAAATAAGATATGAATTTCCCTCTGGGGAGGCTGGGACGGTTAACACCGATTCGTGGAGCCCGAGGTGAACTAGTATGGACAGGAGGAACTCCTGGAGTAGCAAAAACCTCTGGAGTACGAGCTCTATTTCGGGTTCGCATCCCATGAGTAGGGCAAACATTATCAACTTAGGTATTCTATTTGTTGGATCTACCAGAAGGCATGATCAAGTTTTGAAATACAGGAATACTTGATTAGTAGACATGCAGACTCTATGGCACGAACTAAATCATGAAGAAAAAGAGAGATATTCCTAAACACCTAGTAGTTTTCTCCTTATAAGTGTGGCGCGCTACACACCATAAACAGGACTCTATCCGACGCGATTTTACAGATACTGTGGGACCATGAACCGTGCTCTGATACCAAGTTTGTCACGACCCGAGCCGAGACGGGCATCCAGAACCATGTAGGCCCGGGTGCCTTTTTCTATCTGTCTATCATACACAACGTTCATATAATATAGAAAAATGAGGAAAGTTAACAAACAAAACATGATCAATCTCTTAATTCACTGAATATTACAAAATAAAATCCATAAAATTTGACAACATCTAACACCAGTCTGCGAAATCTCTAATAATTTCAAAACCAATATCTGTCTAAAACTAGGACGAGGCCCCCAGTCTGACCATAAACCAAAATAAAATAACAATGATTTGAAAATAAGCCTTCCAAAATAAGGGAGGCTCACCAACTGCACACTCCCCACGGACAAATCTATGGCTTAGAGGGACCTCGAGACTGAGCCTCAAATCCTGAAATATAAGGGGTCAATACAAATGTACCGGTACGCAGAACAATCCAAAAACAAAATACATTTATATGCAACATAAGTGAGAGCGTATCAAAAGTGCATGTTATAATAAAATGGTTGAAAACACATGGGCATGATCTGAATCTTTCAAAACATAATATGCAATTCATGACTCTACTCTTTATCTTACTTCTGAGCTAGATGGTAAACCCTACAAATCTAAGATTCCACGGGGTATATGAAAGCCGCCCTTAACTCGGCGACAAATCCCCCAACCCAAGTTTGCCGTAAGGGTTGGAGTATCTGTTTATCACTACGCCACAAGGCCGTCGCTAACGCAAAATCTCCCTTTCGGGTAACAAGAACCCGTGTCGGCAAATCACGATTTTGGGCAATGAGTCATTTGACTCGTGCCTTCTTCGGATAACCATCTAACTCTCTTTAGCCCATTTTTAGATTCTTTAAAACATGTCTTCTTTGAAAAGTTATTTCTTTCTTAATATCTTCGGGCACATCAAAATAGGGTATCATCATACCCAGACTTGCAAGCCATATGACAACATATCTACTTCCCTTTTCTTATTTCAAGCAAAAGTTCATATTCAAAACAGTTGAAAATCAAATCATTCTCAACACTTATTCTACGGTGGTCATCCTTTTTCAAGCACTCTAAAGCCATTCTAAATAGGAATCATGGTCATTATAAAACAAGTAAAACACTTTTTCATTTATCTCATGACAAACAGTACAATATGTTCATAACAGTCCATCAATAGGCTCAAGCTTTCAACAGTTCGTAAATTCAATTCGCAATATGTCAACTCAATAAAATTTTATAGTAAAAGAGGAAATCACATGTTTCATGCTCTCATTAACTTCTCAATATTAATATCACAAGATCACGCGAAAGTCTTTCGAGTTGAAAATACTACATCACCATTTCCATAATTTTATCATAAAAATATAAACATCTTCAATGCTTATTAATCAACAACCTTGAAACTAAATTCGTGTGAATACAGATATATATACTTTAAAACTAATTTAAAAATAGTAAAATCCATGCTCATGGGTTTTAGGATAGTCCCACGTATCTTAAATTAATTAGTTCGAAGAATGGAACTCGAATCTTGGTTTGTTTCTTGGAAATCTTGAACTTAAGGATGGATTCTAGATCTTTGGGAGGGGAGTTAGGGTTATTGTTCTTGATATAATTGAGTAATTTTGGGCATATAATGTCCTAATAACATTTTAATCAGTTGTTAACACGATTTGGGATTATGGAGAAAGGTCTAAACTGCCCTTCGAAATTAAAGTTTTCAGCAGAATCCCGTTTTTGGGAACCATCGCGTCGCGTCAGGCACCAACGCGATGGGCATCGCGACGCGTCGATATCGCTTTGAGTTGCTGTTTTTGAAATCCAAACACGTCCCAACCCTCGTCCCGAAAAATCCAAAACTCCTCCGAGATAACCCCTTTACACTCCTGAACACGATTCAACTTAAAAATCTATGCCTCGAGGTCGGAAAGTTTTATTTTGGAATCATAAAAGTTTAGGAGCTTAAAATATGGCTAAGTCATTTTGACACTTAGAAAATTTTCAGGTTGTTAGCTCTTTAAGCATGCTACTAAGTGAGATATTAAGTCAAGAATGCTACGGGGTGTTACAAATAGCCACTCAACCATTTTAATTCCACACACTAGTCACTCTAGAAGCTATATAAAATGTGAATAAAAATTGTATAGTTATTGTATAAGATACATATCTAAATAAGATATGTATAAAAAAATCTATAAAATGTGCGTAAAAGTTGTATAACAGTCGTATATAATGTCTATATATAAAATATGTATAAAATGCATATATTACACACACACACACACACACATATAGTAAATGTGTATTAAAACTATATAGTTGTTGTTAAAAATATGTATATCTATTAAATTTCTATAGAAACTGTATAATTATTGTATAGAATATGTATACATATAGAATGTGTAAAGAAGTTGTATCATTATTGTATGAAATATATAAATAATGAAAATATACTTCTTTCTTATGAAAAGATTCTTTACAATGAAATATTCTTGTAAATAATTTAATTTTATATAACAAATGAATATATATATATATATATATATATATATATATATGTATGTATGTATTTGCTTGATTAAAAAAAGAGTAGTAGTTATATTGTTACAAATTTGTATTTGATTGTTTAAAAAAAAATCACAAAGTTTCATGTGATTGTTTTGTTGGGTGGAATTAAAAGAAACAATAGGAAAACTACAAAATTGTATTTGATTTTTTAAAAAAATTAGAAGAGTTGCGAAAAACAAAAGAAAAGAGTACGAGTGTGCAAAAATCAAATTGATAAAAATGTTATTGGTTTATTGTTATTTGTTATTCAGTTAATGATTTTTAAAAGACACTTTTAAAATACTTTTTAATAACAACTCTTTTTTCCAACCAATTCAAACAAGAATATGGCCCAAAAGTATGATGGTAAAATTATTGACAAGATAAAAGTATAATGAAGGATATTTGCATATTATTTCTAAAAGTATGGGGTATGTATACTCCAAAATTATGACGACAAGAGCACTGATAGCCTAAAAATATAACAAAGGATATTTGCGTATCATTTTAAAAGTTCAAAAGATTTATTAGTTTAAAAGTACGACGACGGCAAGGACGTTAACAACCTAAAATCTATATCTATATCTATATCTATATCTATATCTATATCTATATCTATATCTATATCTATATCTATATCTATATCTATATCTATATCTATATCTATATCTATATCTATATCTATATCTATATCTATATCTATATCTATATCTATATCTATATCTATATCTATATCTATATCTATATCTATATCTATATCTATATCTATAATCTATAATATATTAAAAGTGTGAAGACCCTTAGAAAAGTGATTCGAACTTTTTGCCCTTCATTAAAAGACTCTTATTTAGACAAAACTATCTTTTCACTATTTTTTTAATTAATTATTTAATTATTTTTTATTATATTATGTAGACTTCCTAAAATATATGGGACTCCTAAAATATATGGTAGAAGAATTAATTAATATTTTTCTTTCTACTAGACTTCCTAAAATATATGGGACTCCTAAAATATATGGTAGGAGAATTAATTAATATTTTTCTCTCTACTGTTCAATTAAAAAAATACTCATAAAATAAGACTCTATTAAGGAAATACTTCTATAAATATTGAGATGTACGTTAAACTAGAGAACAAACTGGTTTGCCTATTGGGAGAATATGATTGATACTCATCTAACTTGATTCGATTGCATGTCTAGATCGGTGGATGTTTGATTTTCTAACCCTCAACTTCTTAACTGTTTTTGTCAGCATAATAGAATTCAACACGTGTGTATATATATATATCTTCTTTGTTTTTAGTCAAAATCATTCTTTAGGGTCAAAATTTTTGCTCAGACAAGAATTAGTTGGATCAAAATCAAAGTTTTGTGATCACTATTATATATATATATTTTTTATAGTTTACAGGCCGTAGATGAATGTCGGTTGGCTTTGAAGAATTTCTTGTGTAAATGTTAGTTTTAATTGTATTGTTTTGATATTTTTATTATCTTATTGTTTTATTTTAATTTACAAATACTAGATGAATGTGGGTAGACTTTGAATTTTTTTTTTAGGTAAAGGCTTTGAATTTTTTTTTAGGTAAAGGTTAGGTTTAATTGTATTATCGTAATATCTCTATTAATTTGTTATTTTGTGGTAGTTTACAGTTCATAGATGAATCTCGATCGGTTTTGGGAATTTTTTGTGTGTAAAATTTAAGTTTAATTGTATTGTTTTGATATCACTTTTATCGCATTATTTTGTTGCAGTTTACAGGTAATAGATAAATGTTGGTTAGCTTTGAGGAATTTTTTTAATGTAAATGTTAGGTTTAGTTGTATTATTTTGATATCTCTATCATCGTATTATTTTGTTATTGTTTACAGGTGATAGATGAGTGTCGAACGACTTTGAGAAAATTTTTGTGTGTAAAGATTAGATTTAATTATATTATTTTTATATCTCTATCATTGTATTATTTTGTTGCAATTTACAGATGATAGATGAATGTCGATCGACTTTTAAAAATATTTTTGATAAAGATTAGGTTTAATAAATAAATTCTCCATCTTTATATATTCAAAACATATTAAATTTAATTATTATATTCATTTTTATTATTTAAATAAATATTTTATTTAATGTAATATTTAAACTCACTAAAGTGAGCTACATGTGCAAGACGCCTACATCTAAGCTAGTTTTAACAAAGGTATTTACATACTTATATTCGAAGTTGAGTCATATATTTGACCATTTTCCGAAAAGAACAAAAAGAAAAGAGAAAAGAGTAGGGATGGAAATGTAAATTGAGATTGGGAACAGAAAAACTCTAATAAGTGACATATAATGAAAGTTGATTCGTGGCTAAGACGTGGAAGCAAACGTCGTCGTATGCGCACAACCGACTCATCTCTTTTCTCTTCTCTTCTGTTCATTTCGCTTGCGTATTTGATATTAGTCGTTTCTGATGATCGCCACTAGATACACACACACACACACTAGCAATTCTCACCTTCTCCCTAGGGTTACCGAACCTCTCGAAACCTCCGTTCCAATTTCTAGAACCTTCGCGAAATGGAATCGCTTTGTTTCCTTGACGGCAACATCACTAACTTCATCAACAAACGTTACCTCCACGTCCTCCATGTACGTATAAATTCAATTATACCCGTGTTTGATTTTGTTGTTCTCGGCATTTTATTTATTTATTGTTCGAATTGGTGTTTTGTGAGCTTTGTTTTATTGTAATTTTTTCTATTATGATGATGCTATGTGCTGTAATTTTTCATTGTATTTTTAGATAGTGAAGTGAATTTTTTGTGGCTTGTAATGTAATAGTTTGTTCCGGTAGCAAGGGAAGTGGTCCTTTGAATGTAATTTGTATTGTTTAGCTGAGGTTATAGGGAATGAAGTGTTGAGTTTCATTCGTTAGGATCAAAATAATCAGGTGTGGAAGCACCTTGAAAGACGATGAGTCAGACGGGAAATTATTGTAGTTTCAGTTAGTTGAGTGGTTTATTTTTGGCTTGTAATGTGAGGGCAAGGGAATAGTGGTGTAAAGTTAGCAAGGGAAGTGGTCGTTCGAATGTAATTCGAATTGATTAGCGAAGGTTACAGGGGATGAAATGATGAATTTTATTGGGTAGTATTTGATTATTGTTCATATTGGGACCGAAATGATCAGGTTTCAAGCGGAAGCTAACAAGGCAGACCTTAAAAGATGATAAATCAGATAGGGAATTACCGTAGTTTCAGTTAGTGGAGTGGATTATTTGTGCCTTTGTAATGTGAGAAAGGGAATAACGGTGTAAAGTTAGCTAGGGAAGTGGTCCTTTGAATGTAATTCGAACTGTGTAGATAAGGTTCCAGGAAAGGAAATGTTGAATTCTATTAGGCAGTAGTCACTTATTTTTCATGTAAAGACCGAAATAATCAGGTGTCATGTGGAAGCTAACAAACCAGACCTCGAAAGGCGATAAATCAGAGAGGGCATTATTGTTGTTTCAGTTAGTCAAGTGAATTATTTGTGTCTTGTAAGGTGAGGAAAGGAATAGTGCTGTAAAGTTGAGTCTCGTATGTTTGAAGAGGTTCCTTATCTAGGGAAGTGGTCCTTTGAAGATGCTACATTCATTCTGAATGTAATTCGAACTGTCTAGCTAAGGTTCCAGGGAAGGAAATGTTCAATTTTATTGGGGAGTAGTTGCTTATTTGTTCATGCCCTCAGTCATACTAAATTATTGTTCATGCCCTCACTCATACTAAATTGCTGTTCATGCGCTCACTCATACTACTGGTTATCTCTTCTACAATGTTATAATTTTGGACAACTATAAGGCTGACCTATTAGTGATTTTCATGGTTGCACTCACTAGTTCAACTTGAATTTGAAAGGGAAAGGAGAAATTTTATCTATGTCGTTTAGTATTTTGTTTCGGAGGAGTAGAGAAGCTGAGTAGGTGATACTGAAATTGTGCAGGCAAGGAAAAAAAACAACATAAATTAGAAGTATTTATGCCAGCAGCAAATACTGGTCTAGTTGTACTAGATTGAACAAGTTATGATACCCTGGAAATATTTATTCAAAAAAGGAAAAAGAGGATATCCTGAAAATTTTTTATGTAGTGTTTCTGAATCAGCTTAGATTGAATCAAGCAAGCCAATCCTTGGTGTGTGCTTGTGTGGGTGGGGGTTAGATAGATGGCCTCGTGTTGGCTTTTTGAACCCTAAATATTTGCCTGACCAATCTACTTTTCTTTTCTCTTTATAAATTTAATGAAGCTCTTCTTAAAGCCCTCACTGGTGGTCTGTTTTGGCGTTTGAGGTAGGTATGAAGGATTTTTTTTTTGGAAACTGTATTACTAACAAAGAACATATAAGTTTTAGGAAGTTTGGTTAGCTGTAAATGTTGGTCACATTTGTTATTACGAGGTATAGGATAAGGTGTGAAGATAATATTATTTGACAATAGATTCTAGTATTGAAGTACTATGTACTAAATGTTGAAAGTGCTAGATTGAAGTTAGTAGTTTAGATTATGAGTTGAGATATTTGTAAAGGCAAATACAATAACTTCTAGTATTGAAGTACTATGTACTAAGTGTTGAAAATGCTAGATTAAAGTGGTACTTTAGATTATGAGTTGAGATATTTGTATAGGGAAATGACTTCCGCTCATGAGAGGGAAATCATTTTTTTTCTTTTTTTAAAGAACTCATTTTTATTGGAGAAAACGGTTTCCAGATTTGAAGGTAACCAATCACGGTTATCGTTTTTCCTTGAGGAAAACATTTCTCAAAGAAACCTTCCCATCATAACGAACACACTTTTATACTGATGTAACTTAAGCAATTACAGGGTCCGATTGATATCTCTACCGGTGGAGGAGCTAGGATTTTCCTTAAGGGTATTCAGTATATAAAGAAATGAACACACAAAGAAAAGTAACGTATACGTAAAAAATAATATTGTCCTGCTATATATAGTGTAATTTTCTAGTCTTACTCTTTCCAATATTCTAGTTGTTATCTCTCTTTTAGTATTTTAGGTAGACGATTCATACTCTTTCCAATATTCTAGATGTTATATCTCTTTGATGTATTTTAGATGGTGATTCCTGAAAAAATTATTTAACTTTAATCTTTCACCAATTTTAATTAGTGAGAAGTGATTGTTCTTTTTCTAAAGTATGTGCACATGCATTTCAAGCCAAAAGTAATGTAAAGAACAGTACAAGTAGATCCACACAGAATTAAGTTTCCTTACTACTTCGCCGAGGAAAAGGAATTAAGTTGAAAAATAGACCATTTCCTGTCAACTAGAAATCTAAAGTAAAAATGTGAATAGAAAATGTATTTGCTTTTTTTCTTTTTTTTTTCTTTATGAAGGTAACAGGTTGTATTTATTATGCACAATCCTTCTAGGCATTGTCGCTATGCCTCTGAGATTCATAAAGATCTTCCATAACTGGTCAGTTATCCTGCAGTGTAAAATAGATGGCCAACTGTTTCCACCCCTTTTTCACATAAATAACATGTTGAGCAAAGATGCATCTTCCTCTTGATTAAGTTTTCCTGCATGAGCACAACTTCCTTTGCAAGTAACCCTGAGAAGTATGCAACCTTGCAAGGTATTTTAGTTTTCGAGATATGTTTCCAACCTTGTTAAATTTTGAGAAATCCAAGCCAAAACCATCACAAGAGCTTAAGAATAGCGGCTTTCATTTGACTTGGGTGGCTAAACAATTTTGTATTTTTGAAAATTTATCAAATGCTTTTACAGTCCCCGAAAATATAGTTGTTCATTTGTTCCAGTATGTGAGACCAGCAAAGCTTCTGTCCCTTGATGACTTGGATTACTGATGAGGTTCTCTCTGGTGTTTTTAAGCTCGTCACTTTCTGCTTATTTCGTCTCACAATGATATTCTGCTTGGGTTTCTTTTCTTTACAGGACTCTGCTCACGAATTGCAAATGCACTCCTCCTTGGTTAAAAGAATGGCTTTAGAAAGAGAACTAGAGGTGAGTGCCTTAATGAGTCCAACTCTATGGTGCATATTATTAAGATGTTGACCTCACAGTATCTTTTATCTGACTGATTATTTTGCAAAGTTGGGCATCTGTCTGTCAAGAGCATGGTGAGAGATTAAAAATATTGTTTTTCATCATTTTATTGCAAAAAAGAGTCATTAAAACACTCATCCTGTGTCTCAATCGGAACAACTAGTTGATGGTGTCAACTATTTATCCTTTTTTTAAAAAAGTGCAGCCCATGCAAGTGGTATTCTTTTTGTTTGCATAAATAGCTGCTTTTTCTTATATATGGACATTGGCTGGTTCTCCTCTGCAATAAAGTTTATGCATGTAAAACCTGAGCAGAATACAAATTCTAATTATTTCAAGATGCCAGAACAATATGTGAGATGGTTTTTGTCAAAAATGGGAAATTTCACCTTACTTGCATTCTCCCGATCAAGAAAATGTCTCACTTTGATGTGTTATAGTTGGTTAAGGAGTACTACAACAACATACCTAGTATATTCCTACATAGTGGAGTTTGGGGAGGGTAAGTGTACGTAGTCCATCAGAAGTTAGATAGAGAGGCTTTTTTCGATAGACCCCCGGCTCAAAACAAAAACAGTTTATATTGAAATGGTAAAGAACAAGAAACAACAGATATTTAACCTAACAAATAAAAACATAAACAAAACTACCATTAAGTAATACTGCAATTAAACAATTGAAATAACAAATCTCACCAACACTCTAAAACAAATCATCACTATATACTAGAACTACTAGCAAGGATGCACACCATCCTACTAACCTTCTACCCTGATCCACTTCGTCCATACTCACCTATCTACCTATCTAGGGTCATATCCTCGGTAAGCTGAAACTGCTCCATGTCATGTCTAATCATCTCTCTCCAATACTTCTTCAATCCACCTCGACCTCGCCTAAATCCATCTTTAGCCAATCTCTCACACCTCCTCACTAGGCCTCCGAGCACCTCCTCATTACATGACTGAACTATCTCAACCTTGCTTTCTGCATCTCGACTTCCGCCGGAGCCACCCCCACCTTTTCTCAAATAACCTTCCTAACCCTATCACTCCTAGTCAACCCACACATCCATCGTAACATCCTCATCTCCATCACCTTCATCTTTTGAATGTGAAAGTTCTTGATTGGCTAACACTCCGCTCCGTACAACATAGCCGGTCTAACTGCCACGTTGTAGAACTTGCCTTTAAGGTTAAGAGGCAACTACTTATCACACAAGACTCCGAAAGCGAGCCTCCATTTCAGCCATCCTTCCCCAGTACAGTGATTGACATCCTCGTCAATCTCTCTGTTTCGCTGAATCATAATCCCAAGATATTTAAAACTATCTCTCTTTTGGATGGCCTGAGTATCAGGTTGTACCACTACCACCGCATTGGCCTCATTCGTCGCCTGACTGAACTTGCACTTCAAATATTTTGTCTTGGACTTGCTCTATCGAAACCCTTTAGACTTTAGAGTTTGTCTCCAAACCCTTTAGACTCTAGAGTTTGTCTCCAAACCTCCAACTTGGCATTTACTCCACTAGAAAGTCTCATCAATCAAAACTACATCATCTGCAAATAACATACACCATGACACCTCACCTTGAGTCTGCAACGTCAACACATTTATCACCAAGGCGGAAAAAAATGGCTAAGAGTTGATCCTTGGTGTAATCCCGTCAAGGTGGGAAAGTGCTCCAATTCATCTTCCACAGTTGCTCACACGAGTCTTGGCTCCGTCATACATATCCTTAATCGTCCTAGAATACGCCACAGACACACTTCTAGCATCCAGGCACCTCCAAAGAACCTTTCTGGAACTCTATCGTAGGCCTTTTATAGGTCTAGGAACACCATGTGGAAGTCCTTCATCCTCTCCCTATATTGCTCAAGTCCTTCATCCTCTCCCTATATTGCTCTACCAATCTCCTTACAAGGTGGATGCCTTCTGTAGTCGAACGCCCTAACATAAACCAAACTGATTCTCCCCTATTTTGCTCTACCAATCTCCTTACAAGGTGGATGCCTTCCGTAGTCGAACGCCCTGGCATAAACCAAACTGATTCTCCGAAATATTCACAATCTTCGTTAACCTCAACTCTACTACCCTCTCTCAAACCTTCATAGTGTGGCTTAACAACTTGATACCCTATAGTTGTTGCGACTCCGAATTTATCACCCCTGTTCTTGTACAATGGAATCATCGCACTCCATCTCCAAGCTTCAATCATCTTCGCCGTCCTGAACATGACATTAAAAAACTCAGTTAGCCACTTCATACCTTCTCCTCCTGTGCTCTTCCAAAGTCTACTGCAATCTCGTCTGGCCCGGTCATTCTACCCCTATGCAGCCTACGAATAGCAACCTTAACCTCCTCAACCTGAATGTGCCTACAATAACCAAAGTCGCGAAGCACATCAGAGTGCTCCAACTCGCCCAACATGAAGCTAAAGAGCGACAACAATGCTAAGAAGTAGTTTAATTAGTTGTTTGAAGTGTGACAAGCTGATGCAGTGAGTTGAAAGAGTTCTCATGTCAAGTTGGAAATAGTATAAAGTAGAAGTAACGGATAGGAAATTAATATTTGTGATGAATGGCTCTAGTTAAAATGCTTTTACAAATGCTTTTGAAGAAACACATTTTTATAAGCAAACCATTATGCATTGTATTATAATTCCTTCCAGACTTCAGCAATAAAGTTCTGATCCTCTATATGTTTCATCCTTTCTTTTTCAGTTTACGTTATCCAGTATAAATTGTATAATAACAAATCTAACATTGAATTTATTTACTGTAAAAAGGGGGTCTCTGGATCCCGATTTGAAGTGCTACACACATGCAAAAGATTTGTCTGCTTCTGGTTGTCGGTCTATGTGAAGAGAGTTGTCAGATAAGAGGCATATTGGTAGTGTCCATTTGCCGGACAACAACTACTACCCCTCAGTCCCAAACAAATTGGGATCGGCTATATGAATCTCACTGGCTATGTTTATAGAGTTAAATTCATCTCAGGCCATCATTAGGCTAGATAAAAATAAAAAGCACTAGAAGTTCTCTATATTATGGGGCTAAAAGACTCCTAGTGAACAAATCTAAAGTAATCGTTTTAACATAATAGTTAAAATGTGATCTCAACTAATTGATATCTCGGCTATATACCTTGGATCTTTTTCTTCCATGAGGTTGTAGGTCATTCAACATAACTTCCTTCCTTGTGATTTTAGGTCCCTTTTAACATCTTCATGCACTATGATTTCACAACCTTTAAACCGTTGCATCTGGAAATCGATGCTGGATATGACCAAACCATCTCAAACAACCTTCTTTTATGTCCTCATGTGCTACTTGCACCTTTTGGTGAATGGGATCATTTTTGATCTTGTCTATTCTTGCTTTACTGCATATTCATTTTAGCAGTAGTATCTTCACGATAGTCATCTTCTGTGGATGTGTTGGAATTTAGCTGCTCAATATCTCCTCTTATAACACATGCCCTGTGAAGTTCAGCATCGACCTTTTGGTGCACCCATAAATTTCCTTGTTGTATAGAAGAATGAGTGGAGTTTGTAGAGGATCATGTCTTTCTGTAGGTTCTTTAACTTTTGTAGGCCATGTTAGTGAATGAAAACAGTTACCTGATTAACAGTTACCCATAAAGTTCCTTTTTTTTTCTTGATTTTTGTTTAAAAAACAGTTACCTGATAAAAAAGAATAACATCTAGCCATTGTTCTAAAGAATGTATCTTTCAACTCGGTAGGCATCATTTTATCACATGACTTCCCGTTAGCACGCTACCATTTCAACCATCCTATTTGATCCTATGGTAACATCCTACAAGACTAGATATCTGAATTGTTTGCATTTAGACAACACATCCCTGTCTAATCTCACGCCAAGTTCACTTTTCTTATGCTGACTAAACGTGCAGAGCTGCACATAAATTTTCCGATTCCATCAATTGAAGTCTTTTCTCTGTCCAGCACCCAAAGTTGTGGCCTAGTGGTCAATGAAATGGGGTGAGAACCTGAGGTTTCAGGTTCAAATCCCAACAGAGATTAAAAAACACTAGGTGAGTCTTCCCATCTGTTCTAGCCTTAGTTGAGGTGTGCGAAAGCTGGCTCGGACACCACGGTTATCAAATTTTGTATGTCCACATGCTTACTTCACTGAGGAAGTAACTAAGGCCCTTAGTCTCTAGAATGATTCATGATTCTCCTTATTTCAGGCTTTTGATACATGCCCTCACTGGTTTCATCAATTACTACAATATCCCCATCATGTGACCTCATCGTGTATTGTGTTGTTAATTCATTGGTACAATAGTTGTGTCAATCCCGATCCATTTGGTGTTAACACACGATTGTGGGAAACTCTGTTGTGTCTCCTACCATGTCTTAATACCAATGACGTCTCCTTCATACACGTGTTTAGGACATTTATTATATGAATTCCTTTCTTCTCCAACATCTATCCTCATAATGACCTTTCGTGATACTACCATACACTTCCTTCAGGTCAACAAACATTATGTGTAGATTTATTAACCTTTTAACAAATACTGTTAGTTGCTCCACGGGACTTCTGTTTGATAGTGTTTTGATGGATATATGTATATGCTTACAATCTCATGGGTTTGTTCATTGCTTAACAGGGGCATCAGGGTTGCGTGAATGCGATAGCTTGGAACTCAAATGGCTCCCTTTTGATATCTGGGTCGGATGATACAAGAGTATGATACTCTCTACGGTGCCTTTCTCCTTTATTCTTCTGTTTTTGATGAACTAAGTTTCTCGATGTGAGCTTCTAGAATCCGCAAGATAGCCAGATCTATGTGATAGTTGGGTTGGCTTCTAGACCTGCAAGATAGCCAGATATAAGAGCTCTCATCGATGTGTGTGTGTTTGTTCATTATACTTTTTAATAAGATTCGAATTAATCCGCATGCTCCCATTTTTAATGAGATTCCAGCCAGAAGCATACAAGTACTGTTGTGTGCTTCTCCATGGGTAGTATCTGGTTACCATGTGTGTAGGGGGATGATGGGCGATTTGACAGCAAAAGCAATAAAAAATCCAATATACAAGACTATTTCTATTGTGCTTTAACAGTTTTTTTGAGTTCTGCTCATGCATGATAGATTCCTGTAAAGGAGAGAGGCCTAAGTACCACCATCAATCCACCAGTAAAATGATATTATTTGGGATTGAGTTAGAAAACTATTCTCTTCTTCAATTCTAACCACAAAAATGTCTGAATAAAAGAAAGTTCTGTTATAAACCTAAACTTAAGATGAAATATAGATCTTCAGAGATGCTTTGTTACTTCTAGATTAAGTGAAGAGCTATTACTGACCCCAAAGAAATTTAGGCATTTGGCCATACAAGAGTTTTTTACCTTTTCCCGGAATATTATTTCACTTTAGTGAAAAAAGTGAAATAGTAGTGTCTGGCCATAAGAATTATTTCACTTTTGTGAAAATTGTTTTCGGAAAAGTGAACACACTTTTTTCACTCCTATTTCTCTCACAAATTTTCAAAAACAACTCCAATTTACATTCATGGCCAAACACAACATCAACTCAAACTTCACAACTCTTTCAACTCCAACTCCGTAAAATTATTGTTTTCATTGCCAAACGGGGCCTAAAGCAAGGGCTACCACTGGGTCTGCTGGGATACTCTGGCAACAGCTCTTAAACGTGACATAATGATGGAACAGTTTTCCAGAGAGCTGGTTGATAATCTTGTGAGCAATTTTTCACAGTTTTTTTTTGCACTTTTCAGGTTAATTTTGGGCTCCTTAATTTATATTCCATATCTGTGGTCACTGTTCTGTATTGCATTCCTTGCTTCAGCTGATATTTGACATCCTGGATTTTGTGTTTTAAGCACTAAATTTAAGTAATAAAAAATTATATGGTGCAGATGAATATCTGGAGTTACTCTGGCCACAAACTTTTGCATTCCATTGAGACTGGTCACAGTGCCAACATATTCTGCACGAAGTTTGTTCCAGAAACTTCTGATGAGCTTGTTGTTTCTGGAGCAGGAGATGCTGAAGTAGTTTCTTGATGCACCAAATTTTCTGTGTTTGTACAATAATGCTGTTCACTTGCTTTGGCTGTTTTTTTTCCAGAAATATAAGCTCTCTTCACATTTACTTTCACTGGCAGGTTCGTCTTTTTCATTTGTCTCATCTAAAGGGAAGAGGTTGCGATGACAATACTGTGACTCCATCAGCACTATTTCAGTGTCATACTAGGAGAGTCAAAAAATTAGCTGTACGTGTTCAGGCAGCAATGAAATATTTTTTTTAAGTGATAATCAAGAATGTGTTTGGATCTGATTTTGTCTCTATATATTATATGCTGCTATTGTGACTATAGGTTGAAGTTGGGAATCCTCATGTAGTATGGAGTGCTAGTGAAGATGGGACTTTGAGGCAGCATGATTTGCGGGAGGGTGCATCTTGTCCCCCAGCTGGTTCTTCTCGTCAAGAATGCCGTAATATACTTGTTAGTCATAACTCACTCCACATTGTGGTTAATATATTTCCTGCTTTATCGGAAGGCGAAAAGTTCCCTATCTCTTTTATTAGACGATCGAGTTACGACTGCTTCATTTTCTTTGATAAGGAAAAGCAGCGTTTAACCAGTTGCCCTCAAATAAAGCTAATTAAGCTGCTTCATCAAAATTGTGTTCTTCCCTTTTTTATGACATCATCATAAAGCGCTTTAGGTATGCTTTTTTGCAATTTTGGCAAAAGCAATTGTGTTATGTGCTCATCTGCTAATTTTTCCTAGGCTAGCCTGAAGCTTTAGCTATCAGCTGAAAATTTATATGATTAGTATTGGTTTTTACGTTTTTTCTATAATAACTGCTTCTTTTGAAGACTTTGATTTTTTCTCGAGTGGTTGATGTCAATGTTTCTAAATGCTCGATCTTTATTGTAGTCAAGGAAATTGATATGAATGTTTAGAACTTTGTCTTGAGCTGTGATACATCTAAACTGTTTGCGTTTCAATATGTTTGGTCCCTGATGACAGCTTGACTTACGCTGTGGAGCTAAGAAATCATTAGCTGATCCTCCTAAACAGTTGTTTGCTCTGAAGTCATGTGATATTAGCTCTACGAGGCCTCATTTGCTAATTGTTGGTGGAAGGTGTAGTTGTTCTTACTAGTCTATTGCAGTAAGGGTATATTCCAGGCAATACTGCCGGTTTTCTGATTGGGAAGTTAATTTTTTGCAGTGATGCTTTTGCTCGGCTGTATGATAGGAGAATGCTACCTCCATTATCTTCGAGTCAGAAAAAGCTGCCGCCTCCACCTTGTGTCAGCTACTTCTGCCCAATGCATCTTTCGGATCGTGTTAGTTTCGACTTCTGTATCTGCATTATCTCACTTTACATCTGCTTACAGTTTTCCTGGCTAGAAGTTCTATTATTTCTTTATCATAAAGGTGCAGTGGTTTCAGTAGATCATGGGGAGCATCTCATCTCATTGTAATACTATAAACTCGCAGCTGCTTGCACCGAAGATGTCCTCCTCATGACTCTTTTCTCCTGACTTCATAAAACAAGAAATCATTGAAAAGTTCTTGCGAGGAACTTGTCTAGTTTAGTCGTCCTCTACGTGCTTTATTGTCAATCCTGTAGTTGGAACTTGGAAGTGGATATCAATGAGCTCTTTGTTGTCTTTGTTTTGGTAGAGGGAGTGAAGGCTTTTTTTTTTTGCGGGTGGGGGGTGGGAGGGGGATTGGCGAGAGGGAGTCTGGAATAGGATCACATGCTTTTTTCTGCAGAACCTGACAATATTAAAATTTGATTAATCCAAAGAGGTAATCCACTTCTGAAAGACACATTTTTCCCTGCTGTCAACCATCTTAAAATTTAATTACGGTTTTATGGCCCGTTTTTCTTTAGGAACCGCCTCCTGACAAATGGGGAAGGGGTGCCTGATAACACTCAACTCACTCCCATGATTGAGGGGTGAGGTGGTCGTTGTCAATAACCCAACTAGAATTAGGGTCGAATCCTCAAGGAGTGAATTATAAATTTCAAGTCCTATGGGTGCTCTAATTACTAAAAGGTTACCCGGAATGATAATAAACAAGACATGTAAAATAAAATGGGGGATTGGTTTGTAACGATTTTCGATTACCAATGCACGAATATGACACTTTTGATTTAAAATCAAGATTAGAGAGGATCTTAGGATTATGTCACCTAAAGGTAAAGCATATGGGTTGATGATGGTTTAGCATGAGTTGTTAACCAAAGGATAGGCTAGGTCGAAAGTCATTGTAGTCAATCTTTCAGTAAAACTACAACAATTTCACCCATTGGCTCTTTCGAGCACCTAACAAGTGTGCAATTCGTAATCACCCAAAACCTTAATCAAGCATCCCTAATTCTAGGATGATGTTCTTGACATGATTTACACTCCAAATACACTTATTTCTAAGATTGCAAAAGATAGTAAACCACAGGCTCAATTGTCCACCATTACCTTGTCCCCTTATAACCCTCTTTCAAGGATGATAAAGGTTGTTTTAGAGTGTGGGGTTTTCAACCATCAAGCCCATTTGGAGATTTGGGGTTTTCACCCATCAAATTCCAACTCGTTAACCCAAGCAATGGTGGAATCCATACTCAACAACTAAAAATCATGCAAACACAACACCCCCCCACCCCCCACCCCCTCCAATTACACTTTAGTTCAAGATAATACCAAGACTAAATTACTTACCTACTCATGAAGAAAGTAAAGAGAGATATACCATAAGGATTATCCAAAACATTCATTCTTCACAAAATTACTAAGAAATTAAGCCTCCAAGAGTAGTTACACACTTGCCTAATTAGGGTTTCTTCCTTTCAATTCAAAATTATCTATGAGGTAAGCAGTCTCCAAAGAAGAAAGGGTTTTTGCCTATATATGATTTGGGATTCGTTTATGCAATTTTACAAAAGTGCCCTAGGTCACACTCCTGCAAAACCGCGATCGCACAGGTTTGACCGTGATCGCGGCTATGCGACCGCGGTTGTGCTCCGCGATCGCATTATGCTGACCATCTTGACTGACCGCGACCGCTGCCTGAGGACCGCGGTCGCGGTAACTGAGGCTGAACTGCTTCAGGTCTCCAGCTGCACTCCTTTTGCTTCCATTTGATCCCTTTTTAGCTTCGATCCACATCTTTTCACCTTCTCAACTACATACCTACAAAATGTGGTTATTAGTGCATTTAAATCATGATGATGTCTCATTTTCTTATACAAAGCATGGTAGTGTGCACAAATGTTTGGTGCAAATGAGTGGTAAAATCACCACTCAACACCCCCAACTTAAAACTTTGCTTGTCCTCAAGCAACACCACCTTTTTCTATGAGACAATTTCACATGTATGCCCTCATTCTATCACCCAATGATCATGATGACTTAAACTTGATGGCTACCACAAAAAGCTCTTTGCACATGGGCAAAAAGGTTTTAACAACACCCCTCAATAAAATGGAATATTTGGAAGATGCATGACTTTGAGGAGCAACCATGTAACAACCACTAACACTCTAGAAACGACTCACTTGTTGACTACAATCAAGTTATACCCCTTTTTATCTCATTGGGCGGAGGATGACAAAATCACCCACCTCAACTTGTTCACATACCTCCTCACAAGAAAGAAGATTTCACACACCTTGTTACTAATCACACAACAAGTAATTTTAAGTGCAAACACTCTCTCTCTCAAGAAATTCTCCATGCTCTAACAAGTACCATGCCATAGGCTTGCCCCTATTTTTCAATCGCCACTACAATGACCTCACTCGATTGGGAATCACAAAGAACTTTTTGAGCTTGTAATATAGGTTTAGGGCATAGTAGGATATCAACTTAGGACAATAGGGCTAAACCCTCCTTGAACTTCTACATCATACTCTCTTCACTTTTTTGCTATTGGGCCACTTTTTTTTCTTTTACTATTTTGCCTATTTTGCCTTTTCTTTGTTTTCCCACTTTCCCCCTTTTTTTTTGTGTGTGTGCGCGCATAAATAATGCCTTTCATTCCTTTGTGGGATCTTTTCTTTCTTCAAATCACAATGCTTTATTTGCTTAAGCACGTAGGCATCTTTTTATGAATTCGTGGCCCAACTACATTTCCTTCAATTTCCACCACCCCTTAACTTAGGCTTTTAGCCTCAACTTGTGTCTTTAAGTTCAAGGAGGATAGGGTTCAAAAGAGGACAAATAGAAAGGTCACGGCTTGTAATGTGTTTGCCAAAGAAAAGTCCAAAGGCTCAAAGAGGGTGACTAGGGGTAACTCCTATGTATTGGTAGGTTTTTTAGGCTAGGGTGGGTTTCCAATGTCACAAAATGGCCTATGATCATTTAACCAACCAAGCACAATCAAAATTTAGCTTTGAAAGACTAATGGGGCAAGTTTTAGATGGTACAAGTACACATGAGATGTAGACAATTAAGCTCACACACATGGCATGCGAATCTCGTCAAGGGGGTTCAATTTTTCATCCCGCTGGAGACAAAGATGGAGTATTCACTATTATTCCGAATTCAATTTTCGAAGTCATAGAAAGAGGAGAAGTTTTGTCACAAGGTTGCTCACGTCCAAGCCCTCGAATTTCGCAAAAATTTTGGATGGAGGGGGTTGTTTGTTTTGCATCCACACCACGCATAATTTGCTAATCACGGCAACAACCCAAGTTGATATCTCACGTTGTGGCTTTTATACAGACGGACCACCCACATGGCTACTTAGACTTCGCCAATGGGTATGAGTGCAATCCCCAAATCATCAATGCCACAGGTACTCATACTTCCCTTGCATTGACCATGATGCCACGGGTACTCAGACTTCCCCTGCATCCATGGTTAAAAACCCAATCACGACGCTTTTCCCTTAAGAATGTCGTCACTCAGTCTATCACAGGGAAAAACTCGTCGATTAAAACTAAATAAAGTAGCAAACTAAGAACTAAGTAACTAATCCATGCAAATGTGGACACCATCAGAGTGCCCGAATATTACAACCCAAATAAAACTAAGAATCATCCAAAAGAGCAGAAAATTATGTAGAAATATCAATAATACAGGCCCAAATCAAATAAATTAGGACACCCCCAACTGAATGGATAGCAGTGTCCTCACTACATAAATAATCAAGGATAAAAGAGATAAGGGTGCTCCCTGAAACCGCATCAAGGGCTGCTTTCACTCTCGGATTCTGCATCATCACCATTCTCCTCAAGATCAGTCCACTCAGCTGGGGCCTCATCATCACTCTCCACCCAAGAGGAAGGAAGTCTATCTCGGGGTTTTAGGACCTTCCATAGACCCTTCACCCCTTCCACATCTTGATAAAGAACTCATCCCTTTTCTTCTCTCTTGTAATCATTTTTTCATGTTCAATCCGGAGGTCTCGGTGTGACTCCGCCAAAGAGGAGCAGGCTTTCTCAAGCTTAGCAATGGTAGCCTCTTGCTTCTTTTGGTCCTCTCTGTACTTCTCATAATTGGCATGCGACACATATGAATAATGGGTGGTGGAAGGCTCTCCCGGTCCTTGGGGCAAACTAGACACAAGCTCCCTGATGGCTGGAATATCAACTCCAATCTCCTCAAGAGGTCCGGTAGTGGTTGACCTATGAGACTTAGGCTCAATACATGCTGGCTTTTCCAAGTCAATCTTTCGCTTCTTTACTTTGCCAAGTGCGCCCTCTCCTGAAATCCTTAAGGGGTAGATGGGAGCACCAAGACGCACCCACGTATCATTAACATACTCTTCAACCCCCGCTCTCCTGGAAAGCTCAGTAACCAAAGAGGGGAAGAAGAGATGCGCACCACCTTGGTTCTTGAAATGATCCATTTCATTGACCACAAGCTGACCAACATCCAAAGGGATGTCGTCTAGAATGCAAGCAACCATTCGAGCACGCAGATCTGGGACTTCTGTCATGTGGGTGCAAGGAGAGACTCGACTACAAATAATGTGCAGCCATATTCAAGCCTCGGAAGTGAAGTCGTTCATGGAGATGTTGCTTTTAGTCTGCCCAAGAGACTTCCTTTCGGGGCATAGCCGTTGTGCCAACCAACCTCCCAGTTTACAATCCTTTGCTTTGAATTCACCCATTTCTGCATGTTGGAGCCCATAAACATCATTGATTTGCTTAGCCCCAACTTTCACCGGTTTGCCCCGAATCTTCATAGTCACATCGAATGGGTCCGAGAGGGACACTTCACTGATGTTGGCATAAAATTCACGTACCCATTGTATATTTGCAACACAGGGCTCCAGAGCAAAGCATTGCCACCTTATAGCTTCAAGTTTGTCATGAAATGCCGGTAGTTTCTCTAGCACATTCTCCAAGCAAATATCTCTTTCAGGGAGTAGCTTTGTCCTCGGAAGATCACTGTAGTAGTGAGTGTGGCACTCTGGTACCATGAATCGGATGTTATCATACTTGTCCATGAGGTTGTCCTAAAAACACTAGGCACACATTATATCAATCAATGACATTTTATCATGCAAATTGTACCTCATTGTTCACTAGTGCTCATTGGAAAAGGTGCCTGATGAAACTAGGCTGAAAATTTGGGAGTGCAGTGCAATTATCACTATTGAAAGTTCATTTGGGCAACGTGTCAAAAACTTGGTGTGCACATCTCATTTGTCTACACTTTCCGCACATTATTAGGTTCTCAAGATTTCCTACTTGTGTGCACACCTTATTCAAGCAGCCATCACCAAACCAACACCAAGTATGACAACATGGAAAGCATAACAGTCAAGACTTTAGGACCTCTCTTAATTATGCATTCTAGGGCCTATTTTCAAAAATAAAAGCATAGATTCATGATGATACCTATCTGAGTTGCGATGCAAGAGGGATGGATGCAAGGATGATGTTGGAGAGCTCACAAACTTGGCCAGAATCTAGCCCAAATTAGAGAGTACAATCATGAAAGGGAGTGTGAGAGAAATGAGGGAAATTAGGGATTAAATGGCTGAAGTGACCGCGATCGCGGTCAGGGCCCCGCGATCGCGGACACGCGGGTGACCGTGATCGCGGTAACTGAGAGCAGTTCTGCTCCCCTTTTTTCCCCTGTTCAGCTCTTTGCTTAATTTTTACCAATTTTTTCCTTGTTCAGTTTTTCAAAGCAAGATTGCACACTTCCCCCTTTCCAAGCTCATCTAACACACTTCCATAGTGCCATAAATGCATGAGTTATTCATATGCAAAAGCTAACATCTATACTACAGAAACATGATAAAAGGATACGGGCCACTTTTGTGGCATTTGTGGGTTGCCTTCCATATAGCGCCTTAGTTATCGTCGTGGCACGACGTCTTTCTTCTCCAATACTCAAGGCGGGTCGTCAAGCCCCTCCTCATTCGCCCTCTCATTCTCCACATCCACCACGGAAACAACTTGGACCTCCACGGCTTGCTTTTTTGTCTTGCATATTTTGAAAGAGACCTCATTCTCTTGCACCCTAAACTTCATTTCCCCATCTCTAAGTTGACAATGGCCCTTCCGGTGGCCAAGAAAGGACGACTAAGGATAATAGGTACCTCTTGGTCCATTTCACAATCCAATACCACAAAGTCCGTCGGGAGTATAAACTTGTCCACTTTAACAAGGGGACATCAAACAAAATTCCCACCGGCCTTTTGATGGACCGGTCCCCCATGAGATGTCGCATTGAGGTCGGTGTAGGGGCATCCAATCCGAGCTTCTTATAGATGACAAAAGGCACTAGGTCAATGCTCGCACCAAGGTCACATAGAGCTTTTGCAAACTCTTGCGTCCCGATTGTGCAAGGGGTGGTGAACGCTCCGGGGTCATCTTTCTTTTCCGCAACCTTACTATCCATGATAGCACTACACCCACGAGTCACCTCAATGGTGTCGCCTTCAACAAGTTTCTTCTTGGACATCAATTTTTTCATTAGCTTAGCGTATCCCGGGATCTCTTGGATCGCCTTGAGCAACGGGATGTTTATCGATAGATTGCTAAGTTTTGCCATGAACTTCCTCAATTTGTCACCTTCCTCTTTTTTATGCAATCGTTGAGGGAATGGGGGAAGAACTTGGATTGTGGGCCTTGCTCCACTTTGTGGCTTTTTAATCTCAACCACTTCTTCGTCACTTTCATCGGTTTCCTTTTCATCATTTCTTTTTTGACTTTGAGGTAACACCTCTTTTGCCTTCACTTTGGGCATTTTCTCAATCAAGTCTCCTTTAGAGGGTTCATCAAGGGTCTTTCCACTCCTTGTGACAATTGCTAGAACTTGGGCATCATTCTTTGGATTAGCAATCGTGTCACTAGGGAGTCCACCTCTAGGCCTAGCATTTAGTTGCGTGGAGATTTGCCTGACTTGGGTCTCTAATTGCTTAATAGAGGCGGAGTGAGACACCACGGTTTAGGAAAGTTGAAAAAAGTCACCTTTCAACTCACGGACCATTTTGTCCGTACCTTCCACACTATTCAATATTCTTGCTAACATATCCTCGGTCTTGAATTTTTCGGGGTCAATTGCACTTGACTCCTTGGCCTTAGCTCAATCATGAGGAGGAACATAACCGTCATAATCGCGTTCCCGATCTCTCCAATCTCTATCCCTCTCGCGGTCCATCCAACCTTGGTTCCCACCTTGCCTTTGATAGGCAGGGCGGGAACCCCCCGAGGAGTTAGCCAAATACCGAATTTCCTCATCCAACTTCTTTGCTTCTTTATCATCTTCATAAGATTTTGATGCTACGGCGTTTACCGCTTTCGCGGGTGCACCCATAACATGCTTTGTCAAGAGTTCAAGTTGGGTCATCATTTTCGTTATGTTCTCTTCCTTTTCTTCATTTCGCTTTCTTTGTTCATTATCGACCATGGAAGTAGTAGAAGGGATCTTGGGAGCTTCGGTTTCTCGGGTATGCCAACCCCGATTTTGCTTTGACACTTCTCCAATCAATAGAAAGGCCACGTGGTGGTGCAACTTCACTAAGGAACCGCCCGCTGCATTATCCACCATCATTTTGATTAATGGATCAAGGGCACGGTAGAAGATCTCGAGAAGCATCTTCTCCAGGACTTCATGATTTGGGCATTGAGCTAGCTTACCATTAAACCTCTCCCAAGCTTCAAACAATGGCTCTCCATTCATTTGTCGAAAATTCACAATCTCGTCCCGCTTTTGAAGCATTTTTTATGGTGGAAAATATCTATCAAGAAACACCGTAGTAAGCTCGTCCCAAGATGTAATTGAGTCGGGTAGAAGTAAGCGGAGCCATAAAACCGCCTCGCTCGTTAGTGAGAATGGGAAGAGGCGAAGCCGAATGGATTCTTGAGTAATGTGTGCTATATTGAATGACGCACACACTTCAACGAAATTCTTCAAATGGACATTTCGGTCCTCAAAGGCTTGGACCCCCGTACAATCCTTTCATTTGCAACATGTGAAGCATGACGCTAGTCACATAGAAGACTCCGTTCCCGTTAGTTGGTCGGATACGGATTGCACTTGTTTGTCTTGCTTCGTTTAGTGGGCCCTCATCATCTAGAGGGGCATAAAAGGGGCCCATATTGCTTGCGCTATCACTCATTGTTTCGTTAACACTTTGATTGTCTACAAAAGATCAAAAATAATAAATAAAGTAAATTACACCACCCCGGATATTCCCAAGTAAGAATCACACCGCACAAGTGAAATCTATATTCCACTCCCCGGTAACGACGCTATTTTGATAACGCTCAACTCACTCCCATGATTGAGGGGTGAGGCGGTCGTTGTCAATAACCCAACTAGAGTTGGGGTCGAATTTACTAGGAGCGAATTATAAATTTCAAGTCCTATGGGTGCTCTAATTACTAAAAGTTTACCTGGAATGATAATAAACAAGAAATGTAAAATAAAATGGGGTGATTGGTTTGTAACGATTTTTTACTACCAATGCACGAATATGACACTATTGATTTAAAATCAAGATTAGAGAGGATCTTGGGATTATGTCTACCTAAAGGTAAAGCATGTGGGTTGATATGGTTTAGCTTGCAGCTTAGTTGTTGACCAAAGGATAGGCTAGGTCGAAAGTCATTGTAGTCAATCTTTCAATAATACTACAACAATTTCATCCATTGGCTCTTTCGAGCACCTAACAAGTGTGCAATTCGTAATTTCCCAAAACCTCAATCAAGCATCCCTATTTCTAGGATGATGCTCTTGACATGATTTACACTCCAAATACACTTATTTCTAAGATTGCAAAAGGTAGTAAACCACAGGCTCAATTGTCCACCATTACCTTGTCCCCCTATACCCCTCTTTCAAGTTATGGGTTACCTCAAGTTCTCCTTCATCCCTCTTTCAAGGACGATAAAGGTTTTTTTAGAGTGGGGGGTTTTCACCCATTAAACCCATTTGGAGATTTGGGGTTTTCACCCATCAAATTCCAACTCATTAACCCAAGCAATGGTGGAATCCATACCCAACAACTAAAAATCATGCAAACACAACAACACCCACACACAATTACACTTTAGTTCAACATAATCCCAAGACTAAATTACTTAGCTACTCATGAAGAAAGTAAAGAGAGATATACCTTAAGGATTATCCAAAACATTCATTCTTCACAAAATTACTAAGAAATTAAGCCTCCAAGAGTAGTTACACTCTTACCCAATTAGGGTTTCTTCCTTTCAATTCAAAAATATCTATGAGGTAAGCAATCTCCAAAGAAGAAAGGGCTTTTGCCTATATATGATTTGGGATTCGTCTATGCAATTTTACAAAAGTGCCCTGGGTCACATTCCCGCAAAACCGCGATCGCACAGGTTTGACCGTGATCGCGGCTACGCGACCACGGTTGTGCTCCGCAATCGCATTATGCTGACCATCTTGACTGACCGCGACTGCAGCCTGAGGACCGCGGTCGTGGTAACTGAGGCTGAACTGCTCCGGGTCTCCAGCTGCACTCCTTTTGCTTCCATTCGATCCCTTTTTAGCTCCGATCCATATCTTTTCACCTTCTCAATTATATATTTGCAAAATGTGGTTATTAGTGCATTTAAATCATGATGATGTCTCATTTTCTTATACAAAGCATGGTAATGTTCACAAATGTTTGGTGCAAATGAGTGGTAAAATCACCCCTCATCAGTGCCCCACGAAGATGATCAAAATGGGGAGGGGGGTTAACTTTAATAATTTCCTGTAGGAATAGAATGAAGCCAAAATAGAAAAGGCAACATATCTCTGTGTAAAGTGCAATGCACCACACTCAAGGGTATGACCTAGTGGTTAATTTTTTTATTTTTTTGATTAGGTAAACATTTCATTAATCACAAGGCCAAAGTCGGCCGTATACAGGAAGAATACCAAAAAGTAAAGAACCTGCAACACGACATGGTTCTCAACAAAAGATACCCAATCCTCTATACCACCTGGCACTACATGGGTGCACCAAAATAAATAAAGGGATCGGAGGCTACTCCGCAAATGAAGTGGGTTGAGAACCATGAGGTCTCAAGTTCAAAAACGCTAGGTGGTTTCTTCCCAGCCATCCAATCAATGAGTGGACAGAGTTGTACAGTACGTGGTACCTGTGTTGGTGGGAGGTAGCAGGTGCCTGTTGAATAATCCAGATAAGTGCAAGATGGCTCAAGCACCATTAATTGTAGCATACAAAGTTGGTGCATTTATTTGGCTGGATCAGTTAATATCTGCCTGTCGAATTGCTTACCTAACAAAGTTACTTTGTATCCATTTAATAGCAACTGTTCGTAGTTGTGTGTATATATATATGTATAACATATCAGTCTTTGTTTTGACTGGTCACTGCTTGCACCAAGAATACAACAACTACAATATACCCAGTGTATCAATTCCCACACAGTGGAGTCTGGGGAGGGTAGAGTGTACGCAGACCATACCACTACCTCAGGTGAAGTAGAGAGGTTGTCTCCGATAGACCCCCGACTTAGGACCGATAACAGTATAACAAACACAAAACAAAACTGCATATAAACTAGTACAGTATGCAAAATAAACTAACACCGCTAGCCACAAGATAATACTAATAACTATCTATCCGAAACCATAGACATCACTCAACACCACGAACAAGAAACTTCAGACCCGAATAAAGAACGCTCCCCTATTGTTATCGACGCACTCCACCTCCTAACCCTCTGCCCTAATCCGCGTCCTCCGCACCTTTCTATCAAGGGTCATGTCCTCCGTAAGCTGTAACTGCTCCATATCATGCCTAATCACCTCCCTCCAATATTTTTTTGGCCTACCTCTACCCCGCCTAAAACCATCCATAGCCAGTGTCTCACACCTCCGCACTGGAGCATCAGGGCCCCTCCTCATCACGTGCCCAAACCAACGTAACCTCGTTTCTCGCATCTTGTCCTCCATCGAAGCCACTCCCACCTTCTCCCGAATAATCTCATTCCTCACCCTATCTTTCCTGGTATGACCACACATCCATCGCAACATCCTCATCTCCGCCACCTTCAACTTTTGGATGTGAGAGTTCTTAACTGGCCAATATTTCGCTCCATACAACATAGCCGGTCGGACTGTCACTCCTTAGAACTTACCTTTAAGCTTCGGGTGCACCTTCTTATCGCATAAAATTCTCGAAGCGAGCCTCCATTTCAACCATCTTGCTCCAATACGATGCGTGACATTCTCGTCAATCTCACCATTGCCCTGAATCATAGACCCCAAGTACTTGAAACTCTCCCTCTTCTGAATGGCTTGAGAGTCCAGCTTCACAATCACGTCAGCCTCTTATGACACATCACTAAACTTACACTCCAAGTACTCCATCTTGGTCTTGCTCAACCGAAATCCTTTAGATTTAAGGTTCTGTCTCCAAATCACCAACTTATCATTAACTCTTCCCCGAGTCTCGTCAATCAGGACCACATTATCAACAAATAACATACACCAAGGCACCTCCCCTTGAATATGTCGCATCAAAACATCCATCACCAAGGCAAATAAAAAAGAGCTAAGAGTCGATCCTTGGTGCAACCCTATCAAGATCGAAAAGTGCTCTGAATCTCCACCTACGTCCTCACACGAGTCTTCGCGCCATCATACATGTCCTGAATCAACCTAGTGTATGCCACTGGCACCCCCTCTAGCCTCTAAGCACCTCCGCAGAATCTCCCTAACACCATGTGCAAGTTCTTCTTCCTCTCCCGAAATTGCTCCACTAATCTCCTCACAAGGTGAATGGCCTCAGTAGTCAAGCACCCTGGCATGAAATCGAACTAATTCTCTTAGATAGTCACGATCCTTCTTAGCCTCAACTCTGCCACCCTTTTCCAAATCTTCATAGTATGACTCAACAACTTGATACCTCTATAGTTGTTGCAACTCTGGATGTCTCCCTTGTTCTTATATAATGGAATCATCATACTCCACCTCCACGCTCCAGGCATTTTCGCCGCCCTAAAAATGATGTTAAACAACCTTGTCAACCACTCTAAACCTGCCCCGCTAGTGCTCTTCCAAAAATCCACTGGAATCTCGTTTGGCCCCGTCACCTTACCCCGACTCATCCTGCAAATAGCCCCCTTGACCTCCTCAACCTTGATATGCCTACAATAACCATAATCGCGACAGTCCTCGGATTTCTCCAAGTCCCTCAACACGAAACGTTTGTCCCCCTTGTCGTTCAAAAGTTTATGAAAATAGGACTGCCACGTCTTCCTAATGCGGGCATCCTCAACCAACAATGTACCATCCTCTCCCTTGATGCACTTCACTTGGTCAAGGTTACGAGCCCTCCGCTCCCTGGCCTCGGAAAGCCTATACAACTTCTTATCCCCGCCTTTCTCCTCTAAAGCTGCATGGAAGCTCTCAAAAGTTGTCGTCTTAGCAGCCGTAACCGCTAACTTAGCCTCTCTTCTAGCTACCTTATACTCCTCCTTATTCGTCTGCCTCTCCTCATCATCCTTGCTCTCAACCAACTTAGCATAAGCCACCTTCTTAGACTCCACCTTCCTCTTAACCTCTTCGTTCCACCACCCGTCCCCTCGATGCTTGCCAAATCGACCTCTCAAGACACCCAACACCTCTCTAGCAGTTTCCCTAATGCAACTGACAGTCGTCTCCCACATACTATCCACATCCCCTCTACTTTCCTAAGCCCCCCTACTCTTCAACTTCTCCCCCATCTCCAAAGCACTAGCCAAAGTCAAGCTAGCTTGCACCAATAATGAGCAATTTATTTCTCGATATTGTGGATTATGACGTGGCTTCGGAAAGGGATGCTGCTGAATTTTTTTCTCTTTTTTCCTCAGGGACGTTCTAACTTGCATATGACTCATGTCGCATTTAGTCCCAATGGAGAAGAGGTTTTGCTTAGCTATAGTGGAGAACATGTATACTTGATGGATGTGAATCCTGGTATGTAACTTCGGTTATACTTTTCCTTATAATAAATATTTTTGTTATTGATTATGTTTCGCTGCTACCTTGTATGGTTGTGCTTTCAGTTTTTGAAATGCCTGAGATATGTGGTGAATCTAACATATGTCTCAACACTAGAGCCTTTTCTTTCATAACCAAATGAAACTGTCTTAAGGTGAGAATCCAAGATTGATGGGTACAGAATCCATCATTATTAGCTAAATGGGTTCAAGTACTTGAAGAATTCTGTTAGACATTTCACTTATTCAGTATCCTTAGATCCGGCCCTTCCCTAGACCCTGCGCATAACGGGAGCTTTAGTGCACTGGGTTGCCCTTTTTATTTCACTTATTCAGTATGTCAATTATCATACTATGTTCCTCCTCCTCTTGCTGAATCCAACTTCAATTAGAAATTTAACAAGTGTGAAAGATGAGCAATTTGGTGGAAAGAAGATGTGTAATATTATAAAATAATCATGTGACCTGTCTGGGTCATCTAATGTGTAATCAATGCAGGAGGGTTTTTTGGGGTGGGTGGGGTGGGGTGGTGGTGGTTGGACCATAGAGCACTTTGTGATGGGAAGCCTGTTTTATATGAGTGATTCCTGTAAGATACTCTTTAAGTTGCTCTTCATTCTTGTCAAGATGGTGGCCTCATTAAGGGAGGGCAAACTTGTATTTTTCTTCATTTTACCATTTGTTGAATGTGGTCGTTCTTTTGGTGAATGTTACACTGATGTCAGGATCACTACTTGTATTTTGATACCACCTTGGTACAGCATTCGTGTAAGTATCTAATTTATTTTGTTTAAGTTAAAAAAGTAACTTTTTGTGCATGAGCATGCACTCATTCCAGTTATTCTGGGCGTCATTCAAGGATTAATTGCCAAATAATTTTAGCCTTGTCAACTTGCATTTCATAACTAAAAGTGACTGTGAGTTGAAAGTAACTTGGTTCTCTGCTACCTTCTGACATATTACATTCTTTGTGCTTGTATGTTTAAGATAAGTCGTACTTGAAGCTCTGGTTATGTTATTGACTTATGATGTATGATGCTTTTAATTTGTTGTAGCACGTGGAAGTTCTATCCCATATACCTCCGGAGATGTGTCAAACCTGATGAATTTTTCTCCCTTGATCAACGGAATCGAATTACAATCATCAGTTAGTGGAATACTTTTAAATGGTTCTTCATCAAAAAGAATTCCAGCTGCCAAGGTTATTCTTCCTTCTTTAACCCTCCCGTGGTCTCCTGCCTCCTGGCTGAAATTGGTTAAAAACTGCATTTTGGTTTCTCTTGCTATAGAGCGACATATCTTAATCATCGTTCTTTCCTTTTCTTCAGCTAGAAAAATGCAAAAGATTGATTCAGATGGCAGTGAAGTCTTGGAAAGAAGATTCCAACTTTTATTATGGGATAGAAGCTTGTAATGAAGTTTTAGACAGTTGCTGGGATGAGATCGGTCCCCTTCTAATTTTCGAATGCTTATGCACTCGTGCAGCAATATTGCTGAAGGTATCGTAAGTCGGACAATTTCCTGATTGTATTGTAATTAGCAGTTCTTTAAGGATTATATACCTAAGTAAAAACTTTTTTGGCTTTTATCAGAGGAAGTGGAAAAATGATGCACATATGGCTATAAGAGACTGTCATAGAGCTAGAAAGCTCAATTCATCCTCCATTAGGCCTCTTCTTTTGATCGCTGATGCTCTTTCACAGGTATGTTATTCAGTGTTTGTATGAACTTTGTGGCTAAAATTTTTTGTTCATATACTGGATAGAGTTAAGGGACAATTACCAAGTGGGTTTTGCTCTCATCTTCCCTTTCATGGTTCTGATCCTCATAGCCATATGGTTTTCTTGCCCTCTTGTTATCTTCCTTCTCTGGCGTTTTAGTTTTGCCAAATTTCCGTTGGAGTATGAATTGCCAGTGAGAAATTTCAAAGGTAATTGTGCATCATATTCCTGATGTACTCAAAATGTTAGGCGATTTATGTGTTTGTCGTACTATGATATAGTATCAAAATCATTTAAAGTTCTTGATTCTCTCTGGATTAAGTTTTCTTCTCAGACATGGTATAACATTGGAAAAGTGGATTTTACTGGTCACTCTTATTAGGAACCCTTGTAAATGATCTTACTAGTACTTGATAATCTTCCCGTCTCCCAAGAATGTTTACTATTAAAATTGCATAGGGAATGGGAAGACCTTGTTTAGTATGTTGATCAGGAATACGTCTTCCTTGGTTTGCTATCAAATATGCATGAATCCTCCATATTGTATACTTATGTATTATATGTTGTTATAGCTACATAAGATACATCTAGACAAGGATAATAGGTAAAACGATTGAGATTATTAGTCTGATATTCATTTGTCACTTGATTTTGTGAGCTGTCACCGATATTGCCTGCAGTTGGGTAAGCACAAAGAAGCATTGGAGTTTGCTATTGGCGCTCAATCCTTGGCTCCATCTGATTCTGAAGTTGCATTAAAGGTGGAAAGTATAAAAGAATATATTTCTGCAGGTAAGTAACTTACATTGAGCTTGCAATTGTATTTCTAGCTTAAAAAAATAATGTTCAGCTGGTATCAATGCCAGCTCTATAAAATCCTACTATTGAAACACTAGAATACCATTGAATATATTCTACTTTGTAAATCTTTCCTTTCCCTTTCGCCGTTAAGAGAGGAGGTTTTAGGGGAAGGGAATAAATGTTGAGACCAGATACTTCTGTAATCTTGTTTGCTTTTTCTTTCCATGACTAGCTGATGAGTTATGTGTGACCCTGCCGTGCACCTTAAGTTGATGGGTTTGTGTTGTTTATGTCGCCACCATAAGGACCATCTTCATGTTTTCCTGTATGCTCTACCGTCTTTTGGTCTGTTTGGAAGCTCTGGTTCCTTCACCTCGATGTCAATTTAGTTCTTGTTTGCCTGATTAATGTTTCAGAAATTTTATCATAGTTTCTGTGTCAGAATGATTTTAGAGTTATTTCTATGCATGAATAACTGTAGAGAATTCATTAGTGTTGAGGATGTAGATTCAGCTCACTAGCGCTTGTTCTCGTCGGGAACAAAATTCTAATCCATATTCATGCTTTAATTCATACCAACAATATGCCTGGATTTACAGCTGAAGCAGACAAAACAAATAAGGCAAATGGCGGAGAATCTAGGTCTGATCCACGGGCAGGAAGAGTGTTATCCCTAAGTGACATACTTTATCGTTCAGATGCAAACAGTGATGCATCACAAGATGGTCCCAGGTCTGAAAGAGATGATTCTGATGATGATGATGAGTTAGAATTGGCTTTTGAAACATCGATATCCGGTGATGAAGGACGAGATGTTGATCCTAATGTCCTCCATGGAAGTTTGAACTTGAGAATCCATAGGAGAGGTGATTCCACTGGGGAGACTGGACGGGCAAATTGTCCTTGTGGTTCGCCAACCTCTAGTCATCAAAAAGAGAAAACAGCTTACCAGGTTTGGCTTGAGTTTGGTTTTCCTGTGCTGTGAAGTTGTTTGGTCTCCCTTTTATTTTCCGGGTTCAGAAAGGATCTTCATTTTCTATCCTTTTACTGCGTTGTGTTTGCGTTGATCTACTTGTGCATCTTTCTACTTTATTGAGTCTTTTTTGTCTAATGAGGTCATGAGTGAAACAATAATTCTGGATATGATATTAAATCGTTATATCTCAAACATCTGGTTAGGTTATTTTTCCCTGATCAGTCTCTCTCTTGTTGTCGCTGCAAAGTTAATCTAACCCAAAGTCTCTAATATCAACTTGCGTCTCTTTCCAGCATCAATTTTTAAACTTGGATTTTTGCTTTAACTTAAAGCATATAGCTTCTCTTGATGGTTGGTCTGAGTAGATTGTGAGTGATGACTTGCTGGTTTCTGTTGCTATGAATCCCCTGCTCCAACACTTGCTTGTGTCCTAGAGATTGTTCTCATAATTTGCTCATTTTCATATGGAACTGAATTTTGTTTTGCTTATTTGACCAACAGTTAAGAGGTTTTATGTAAATTTCAAAGGTCATAGTAGGTCTTAGAAGGTGAGATAAACTGCTGCTGCTTTAAAAAAATCAGCTGAACTGTGAGAAGTGGAACAAATAATCAAATGCATCCAATTGATCATAGTAATTATCTTTGATATACCATCCTGTAGACTATTTATTGAATTGCAGTTGTCGTTCTTGGGAGAAGTGAGGTTCATTTGTCGACATGCTCATCCTGCTGACTGATTAATAATTTTCAGAATTGTAGGCAGTCATAGATTTCATTTGCTAAAAAAGATGTCGAAATGTTCAGGAAGCCATAAATTAAAAACTTGAATGTCTTTGCTCAGAGAAGTTTCTTTTCCCTTGTTACATAGATGCATGTACGTCTTGTCTTTCAATATCAAGTTTGTTTCCCTGTTTAAACAGTGTCTTTTTTTGTTTCTCTCAAATTGTATTGCAGCCTGCAGCAGTGATAGATATGAAGCAAAGATATGTTGGTCATTGCAATGTAGGCACTGACATCAAACAAGCGAGCTTTCTTGGTGAACGAGGTATTCTCCATCTTCATGTTTATGCTGAAATAGTATCAGGTCATTATAGTTGAAAATATTGATGGTAGAACACCTGCTTTTTCCCCTTCAATCTCTTTCAGAAGGATTTATGAAAGTAAGAGATTAGACCTACATAGACATTAAAGTCTGTGCCTGTATGTGTGACATTATGATGGTTGCAGGTGTTAAAAGAGGATGAGGTAGATCTTAATCCACGTAAAAAGAAATGTGTCAAAAGACCAATCTCCAAGAATCCAAATGGACATGCTAAAAACAGAACAAATGGAAGCAAAAGATCCATAGTTGATGATAAGACATTGAGGCTGAGTGAAGTTAATGTAATTTTTTTTGATAAAGTAATAAGATTTTGTCAGTGTTTGGGCAGCGACAAAAGGCCGTATACATGAGCATTACCAAAAGATAGAAAACCTACAAAAAGATATGGTTTGTTATAAATGACGCCCTATCTTCAATAACTACGACGATCTCATGGGTACACCAAAAAGAAATAAGGGATAAGAGGCTACTCCTCTACGGTACAAAATTCATGTCTACTCTTTCAAGAACACTCCTATTTATTTCTATCCAAACAATGTACATAAATGCTAGTGGGGGAATATTCCAAAACCTGTGCCTTCTCTTCCCCCTTCCACTTCTCCAACTAAACAATACCTCGTTCAGGGTGACTGGCATCGTCCAATAAATTCCAAAGCAATATTATCAAAATTTCCACATAACCTTAAAACAACCTGGCAATGAAGGAGATGATCAACATTTTCAGCCGATCCCTTACACATAAAACACCAACTAATTTATGAGCTTCCTCTTCCTCAAGTTCTAGTGATGTTAATTATTATGTTAGTGTTTACGGGGAGTTCTTTATTCTGTTTTTAGTTTTGTAAGCGAGTAGTAAATGTGAAGAACCTTAAGTTTGCCGGTAGTTCTTTAGTTTGCTTAGATATTTGTGAAGCAGTAGCAAATATAGAGAACCAAGTGTTAGATGTTAGTTTCGTCATAAAATCCCAACTATTGAGTGTTGTATGAAATGGGTTTTTAGATACCGTGATAGTGATTTTGAATGATTAGTGTAGTCAGCCCTATTGAACCAGCCTCTCTACCCCACAAAAGTAGGGATGATGTCTGTGTACAGCATACCCTCCCCAGATCCAACGTGTGGGATTACACTGGGTATGTTGTTGTTCGTATAGTCAATTATTAGTTAAGTTGAGGCATAATTATTGTTCTGTTGCAAGTTTGAGACTCTATTTAGTCTTCACTTTGGTTGCTGGTGAGGGATAGGGGTGTTGTGCTTGTGCCTAGTCTGGAGGAAATGGGAATATTATTTTGATAAGGATTGTTGATGGTGAGTTGAATTTGAAGTTTTCTAGGCTACTTTCAAATTTGAAATGTGTCGGATGGATCCATTCTATTCCTGTGCTGATCATCATGTAAATTAATGGCTCTGTTAAGCACCCTTGCCATTTATTATAAGGATCTCAGTGGATATGTTGTAAAAATCATTGTGCAGGTGAATATATTGCTAGTGGAAGTGATGATGGCAGATGGTTTATTTGGGAGAAAAGAACTGGTAGATTGATAAAAATGCTGCATGGAGATGAGGCTGGTATTTTTCTCTGTTCTCATAAATTTGTTAAACTTATACTTTAACTCGTCATGCCTTGTCTAACGTCTCGGCCTTCACCCCTTTTCAGTTGTAAATTGTGTGCAGTGCCACCCATATGATTGCATTGTGGCTACCAGTGGAATTGATAACACCATTAAGGTGAGAGAGAATGTCGCAAGTACTTGGGAGTGGTTGTCAGTTGTCACTATGGGTAATGACAAATTTACATATCCATATGCATGTATCTCTTTCAGATTTGGACTCCGACTGCTTCTGTCCCTTCCCTCGTGGCCAGTGGAGCTGCAGGACCAGAGACTTCTAACGTGTTAGATGCAATGGAAAGCAATCAACGCAGATTGTGCCGGACTCGTGAAGCTGTCTTGTAAGACTTAACAGGCTTATCATTTTTACTCTCAATTAATTTTACAGCTGCTTTGAAACATTAACTCCTATTGTACACCCATTAAAACTCCAATGGGGAATCGACTATCGAGAAGCGGACTCTGCTTAATTTCTTATTCGGGTGACACAATTATTTATGATCTGTCCTTTTTGTCCAAAGCCTGGGCATGGTAGCTCATAGCCCTGTTCCTCCTCTTCTGTTAGCTCAAACCCTGTCTTCCTCCTTTGGCCAGGGTTATCACCTTTTGCCAGATCTTCCAATCTTTGCATAATTACAGGCCACTGTTCCCGCTCCTTTAAAGGGCGGGCGTCTTTCTCTGCATTCTGGTTGCAAGGCACCTTAAGAAATACAATAAACCATGTACTTCTTGGTGAGATTGCTATATATCTAATACCAGAAGAATTTTCACGTTGACTGATAGATGCGAAATGAATATTCTTCCTATTTATACTATTTCTTGTAGTTTCTGATAACTGCGAGCTATCCATATTGTTTTCTGCAGGCCTTTCGAGTTTTTGGAGCGATTTAGGATGCATGAGTTTACAGAAGGCAGTTTACATCCATTTGAATGCACACAAAGCTGAGAATGTTAACCCGATTCTCTTAAATACTGGTATGGCACGTTGTTATTTAACCCTTGTAATTTAATTTTCCTAAGGAAAAATGTTTAGTTGATATACCTGAAAGTTCCACTCTTGACTTAATTATTGACGTGTGCGCTTTTTGATCACCTTGTCCGAGTACCTACATATTCTAGAATCGGCACTTTTTTGACGACGACTTGTTTGAGAAATTGCATACCAATATCTAAAAGTCATAGCTCCGCTACTTCCTAGCAATTTTATCCTGATAAAGTTTCGTCGATAAGGCTAGAATGACAACAGTGATGCATGGTAAATGTATCCTTCCTGATGACTGACTTTGTCTATTAGAGATTGAGAAGTAACTTAAAAGTAACTTGGAACAACTATTACTGTTATTAAGACGGGTATATCAAAATTCACATATATGCTTATCTGACTGATTAAACAACCTTTTGAATATTGTAATGAAATGGGTTCATATCTGAACAAAATGGACTTTGATATTTATATAGCATTCCGTGGATTAGCTTGGGTTTGGGGAACAACAGTTATATAATTGTTTGTCAGATCAAAGACAAATCAAAGGGTTGTCTGGTAGGATGTATTTGAGAAAATAGTACTAGTGTTAGCTTTGGTATTATTATTTAATCCCTTTTTTGGTAGTGTTTCCAACTATGTATAACTTAGTTATACCCCTATGTAGTACTAATCTTTTCTTTGATCAGGTAAAAGTATTGGTATATTCATTCGTAAACATGGACAGACTGGCCGTATAGTAAACCAAAAAGTATAGAATCTGCAGAACATGATTCTCTAGCAACTCCACCCAGTCATCTATACAACTGGGAACTTTTTGCTTACACCAGAAGAAATTGAGGGATCAGAGGCTGCCCCTTAACTGAGTTACTCCAAAGCTCTCCTATTTCTCTCTCCAAGCAACCCACATTAAAGCAAGCTGAACCATGTTCCAAGCCCTTTGTCTTCTCCTCCTCCCGTTCTTCCAGCTGAACATAAGCTCTTCCACAGTATTTGGCAATGCCCATTGGCTGCCCGACCACATATCCCAACATAATTTCATGGTTAACCCACAATGTATAAGAAGATGATCCATGTCCTCGCCCGTTTCCTTACACATGTATCACCAACTAATGCAAATAACCTTCCGCTTTCTAAGATTTTCTGCTGTCAGAATCACCCCTCTAGTAGCTAGCCACGTGAAAAAGCACACCTTGCTAGGCACATTAGGAACCCATATTGCATTATATGGGAAATCAGACTACACTATAATCAAACGTTTCTTATAAGAGGACTTCACAGAACACACGCCATTATTTCCCAGTCCCCACCTCCAGCCATCCGGCCTATCCACCGGATTGACTTGCGTATGATAAAGCTATCTATCTTTGAAATTCACCCACTTCCCAATATTGAATATCCCTTCGAAATCTCAAGTCCCAAAGCATCTCTCCACCCTGTATCCCCCTAATTTGTTGAATTGTCTAGTCTCTTTGGCAAGATATTTTGTACTAACTCTGAAATTCATCTCTCAAACCATGTATACATAGCAAACCATGGCATCAGAAATACTAGGGTTATTAATACATGAATAAGAATGGTTAAAGACACAACTAGTTGAAGCCACCCTATGGAACGACCTTATTAAAGGAATCAAGCCCCGCAAAAAAAAAAAAAAGAAACCCTCTCCCGCAGGGGGGAAAAACAAAAGGAACCACACAGACTACCTGGTTTCTTTCACTTATCTCTAGAGGGACTTTGACCAATAGCTGTCATTACATGAGTATTAGTCAGGATATTTTTGTTTGGTATCATTGTAAAAAGTGTTCAAGCACTCGGCTAGATGTTCCAAAGAGTTGGAGAAGATATATTATTCCAGAGGAATTATAACTGCTATCTTGTTCACAAGGCTAAACTGGGAGAATAGGTAGTTGTCAAACTTCTTCCTGATAAGGAGCACTTAGAAGTCTCAAGAGCTACCAGTGATTTTTGCAAAAATGTTCAAGTTGCATCTAATAATATGATTCCAGTCACGTTTTAGTTGCAATAATATGAAGATGTGTATGGTTATAGTGTCATTTGTCTTTAGATTTGAAAGCTCAATGGGTCAAAAGTGCGGCAATGTAAAGATGCTCATTAAGGCAAAACTAATATAGATCAAGAATATTTTCTCTAATACTAAGGGCTATTATTTTCTTGTTTGGTCTTTTTGGGTGCAAACAGTGATATAGGCTATTGCTATTATTGGAAGACTAATAATTTCTTTTTGTGTATACGTCCATAGTAATTGTGCTCACTATGTTACCCAGTTTTTGCTGTTCATAGGACACTCTTTATCAGCAAGTATTAATGTAAGTGGTGCAAGTTTCATGCTCTAGCGACATTTATAGATGACCTACTAGATGTAGAGCCGTCAATACGGGTCGGACCAGCCCATCCGGGCTAGCCCACACGGGCTTTGAGTTTGACGGGCCAGGTCGGGCTGGCCCATCATTACACCAGGCCCACAACATTACTCTGTGGGCTGCGGGCCTCACGGGTCAACCCACTTTTTAAAAAATAATATTTTATAATTTAATTTTAGAATGTTAATAAACATAAATATTACCAGATAATATTGCACAGTGTTAATACTTGTTAATCAAGTCTCCAACACCCCCCAAAAAATACTCCTAATTGCAAAATTAAATAACTTTTGGCATGATATCCTTCAAACCAAATAAAAATACTAATAAGTAATCTAAATAGTTGCACGTATTTGACTTACGGGACGGCCCACGGGCTAGCTCAACCCACATTGTTCAAGCCCTACGGGCCACGAGCTTATCCGGGCCGGGCTAAAAGCCCTGTTCTTAAATGGGCTGCAAAAATTGAAGCCCAACTCCATCAAATTACAAATTGGGTCGGGCCTGGCCCATATTGACGACTCTAACTAGATGGCTTACCGAAGATTTGCTCCTGGGATGGGGGTTTGGAGTTAAATTTAATGCACGGCAATGTACACTGGTCACTATAATATGACTATCCTATGGACCACACTAGTTCATTAAATTATTTCCAAACGAGGGTGTTCTATTCGGTTGGTAAAATGGAGAGAATGTCAAGGAGTGTTATGTACACCAGCAAAATGTTGTATCCGTTCGTAGAGTTGTTTACTGAACCATTTGTCATTGCTGAAGCTTCTTTGCATTTTGACCGGGTTGCTTTAGTTTCATGAATGTGGTTGGTGTAACAAGTCTTGCTTGTGTTGTATTGACATGCTTGTTTAACTACAGATGCCTGGATATGAAGTTTATGTGTTGGACAAGCTGGCTTGGGAAGAGAGAAAAGAGTGTAATATATAGTTAACGAAGTCGATTGAAAATTTTGGATCCCAAACCAGCTGAAAATTTATCAAGTTGTAATTTGTATTTTAGTTTTACTGTATCATATCCTAATTCTTCTCAACTGTCCCCTCCTCTTGCGAGGTTTCTGTAAATATATATACCCCATCTCTTATGTTGCATAATAATAAACTCAACAGGTTCATCCTCCTCGCCTTTGATAGATCTAGGCTTCGAGTAATAATTTGCAGTTCCGTTGGCTTCAACTGTTTAGTGTTTTAGTGAGAATATCTGCTAGTCAGTCTGTTATAATGTGGCTGTGTGGCAGAAAATCTCTTGGTGAAGTGAGAGTTGGGTTATTTTGATTTGTTGCAAGTGCTTTCTTTAGCAAAACTTGTAAGTAGGTCTTTTCCTTTGGATAATAGGGACGTTGATGTACAACTATTTCCTGCTAAATATATCAATTTCCGGTGCTCACCTCACAATCAATAGGTGTGTGATATGTGTTTTACTTATATATACATTCTTTCCCCGTTAAGTCACTTCACCAATTTTTTGCATTACCTTTTAATTTTTCAGATGAATTTAACGAGGGTTTCATGATGTTTAGGGTTCTGAAAGTTGCAAACTAAGACAGCGAAATAACTCTTCCGTTATGGAAAGCTTTTGTATGATTATAGTGAATTTCTGGGGTGGGGAAGAGCGAATTGACTGATTTAGTTTCATTTCAATCTAAAACAAAAGGCCAGAGCCTGGTTTCTCGAAAAGAGTATGAACTTGATTATTTGCTAGTATTGTGGATGATTTTGTGAACCAGCCTTCTAAGTTCTAACTAAAGATAAGAAGTCGACAAAACAGAAAATCACTATGGTCTATGGCTTTTGGTTGTTTGGATTGTTAAGTGGTTTTTGATTATTTAAGGAAGTGATTGTTAAATTGTCAATTAAGATATATTCAAACGTGATGACTACACTGATGGTGATTAGCTAGATTAATTTAAATTATCACTAAATAAGGTGCAAAAGAAAAAATCCAAACGCCGTAACTTTGAACTTATGCAGGAAGCACATCTAACCTTTTGCGCAACATTCCATAAATCAAATGCAACTAGTCCGACAACTAGATCAATAATAATAACATATTTAGTGTGATTTTATAAGCTGGGTTTTGAAATGATTATTTTCGATAAGCCTTCGTGTAAGAGTTTTGATATTACGTTGTCATATTTTATTTGTTTTCTACGTGTGGACCTCTTACTGTCTTGCTATGTCACCAAAGAATCCTTCATCTTCTTCCTTCCCACTCTAGGCGTATGAAACGCGGCTTAATGAATTCAATTATGAATTAACTCATATATTTGACAAAATCATATAATATCTAGAACTTATAAGAGTATTTAACTCATAAAAGCTTAGTAGCTAAGAATCGTGAAAATTGAACTTATTAAATTTAGTATAAATACCAACCCTTTTGAAAGTAGTTGTACTCTCTCCCACTTTTTTAATTACTTTACTCTCTCTCTATCAATATACATAACATAACCGATATATACATAGCATTCTGTGTATAGAGATTTTTGTAATATGTTTAGGGAGTTGGAATTTTTTATAATATTGGAAACATAAGTTGTGTATTTGTATAATTTTTAGTTAAATTTAAATCATAAATGTATCTCTGCCACCCCATAAGCCCTTTATTTATTTAGTGGGATATAGAGTTGTAAAAGGAATAGAATAAAAGTAGTTGAATAAAAACCACGTCTTTTACTAGGCGTTTACCATGCCATATCGCTATCAGCCAACTCAAAATATGAGATATTTATTTGGAAAGTTTATAAGCTTATAGTAAATACATTTATATGAGAATTGAGTATACGATAAAGCATTCCATTTTGGTTTTGCCGGGCTGAAGAAGCCATCCAGGACTTTTAATTGCACACTTTAAATTGTTTTTATTGAAAAACGATGTGGGTACAATTTGTTCCTCCCTTGATTCTTCTCTCTTGATTTTCTCCATATTTCAAGAACCGTCAATAGCGTATTTTTCGAACATAGGCATATTTGAATTTGATATGAATTTCTCTGTAATTCGAGGGTCATTAGTGGCGTATTTCTCGAACGTAGGAATATTCGTTGGTGGCGTATTTTTCGAACGTAGGAATATCTGTTAGTGGCGTATTTCTCGAAAGTAGGAATATCGCGTCTTCTTTATGTATTTGATTATCAAGAAGAGAGGATTTTGATTTATGAATATCCCAAGAATTTCTGAAATATTGGAGATTATTATTTAAGGAATATTTACCCCCTTTATATAAGCGTAATTTAGGATTTGGGTAGAGTAGCTCCAAGCTAGATTTAGGGTAAAATAGCCTCCAAAAACTCTAATAAAAAATGCACCCTACTTCAAGGCTTGTCGGAGTGTATACTTGATGAAACTCAAAGATGAGTCTTGAAGTACCCACAAAGCTTTCATCTTTACGGTTTTGCGGCTACAAATTTGCATATCTGATTTATGAGGAGATGAAGGGCAAATTTGGTCCCACTGGGCGTGCCAGTTTGTTTCCAACAAATTTTTACAGTAACAAAAATAAATTGCAATCACAAATAAAAATATGAAGAAACGTGATTATTTTTATTGAAAAACGATGTGGGTACAAATCTGCTCCTTATTCTTCTCTCTTGATTTTCTCCATAATTCGTGGACCGTTAGTAGCGTATTTAGTATTTACCGAAATAGGCATATTTGGATTTGATATTAATTTCTCCGTAATTCGAGGGCCGTTAGTGGCATATTTCTCGAACGTAGGAATATCCGTTAGTGCAGTATTTCTCGAACATAGGAATATACGTTAGTGGCGTCTTCTTGATGTATTGATTATTAAGAAGAGAGGATTTTGATCTATCCCATGAATTTCTGAGATATTGGAGATTGTTCTTTATCGTTTGGTGTAAGGTATAAGGGGTAAGTAATCCTGGGATAAAATAAAGGATCATTTTATCCCATGTTTGATTGGAGGGATTAATCAATACCGGGATAACTTATCCGACCATTTACACCATAGTAATGGGATAACTTATCCCATATGCATGGTGGGATAAGTTATCCTGGGTAATCCCGGGATAACTAATCCCGGAATTAGTTATCCCGGGATAACAATTTCCCAACCAAACGAAGGGAATATTTGTCCCCATTATATAGACGTAATTTAGGGTTTGGGTAGATTAGCCTCCAAGAACTCTAACAGAGATTGAATTCTTTAGGGTCACAAAATTTTGATGTCTACAATGTCATTCTCTTTAATTATACGCACTGAATAAGTAGTAAAATTCCGGCATTTTCTAATTGAGGTTGATGATATAGTTAAATAAGATACATACTATACTTATGTGGTTAATTTAACTACCTTATGAATGTGAGTACGTACGAAATCTTGTTTTCAAAATTTGAATAAAAAGTATCTAATTAGAACACTTTAATAGGAGTTAAAGATGTTCAGTTGGAAAAAACTTAGTTCGAGTGTTTAAATAAAGTATCCTCACAAGTTTAATATTTTACTTATTAATCCTAATATATAACTCATAAGTATATATGAATCACTTGCAATTACTCTTTTGGGTGAGTAAATTATTTATATTTAAAACTATAATAAAATGATTAAAATGAACTTCCTTTTCCTCAAATTGCTAGTCTTTGCAACAATTGTGTCCGGCAAACCAAAAATATTAACTTCACAATTTGCTTAAATTAATCTAATTGGTTATCATAAATAAAATCAATATCCTATGATATATGTCAAATCAACTTTATTTATCATAGACTTCTATACTTCTCTTTTTTATTTCTTAGTCAAGTCGTGTTGATAAAAAAAAAAAAATGAGAACGAGTTACCAATGAAAGAATGTCCACTCATATAAAATTTATATTATAAACAAATAAATTTAAAAAATGTAGCTACGTGTGCCCCACGTTTCAATTTCAGCAACTAATTGACAAATTACAATTAAATAACAAACTTGTCACTCACGGGACCCTTGAAAATGATATGATGATTCATTTCTAACGTTCATACGCATTTCTAAAAAAGATCCAAGAAGTAATAGCTTATTTGGTCCCTATATATCGATAAATTTTTATTTTGGTCATCAATAAATTTAACTTCAATTAATCAACTATCTCATTTAAGTCCTTTTACGCACAAAATGTCATATTTGGATTATCGTTAAAACTATATTGCCCTCAAATAACAATATAAATCTATCGGTTACCAAATAGTTGCATGGTTTTTAGCTTTGCGAAATTTGTAAAACAATGAATGAACCGACATTACGTATTAATTCAAGATTAGATCTGCTGAAGCCCTAGGGGTGAATGACGATGGAGATTTTATTAAATCAAACCTCACTCTTCTCTTGCAACGCGGACTAAAATTAAAATTTATCAATAATCAAGGGATCAAAGGTGCTATTTATTAACAAAGAGGTTGAAAAGAAAGATAAAACTTTTCCCTTCTATGGTAACTATCTTTTTCTTTTCTTGTGTGGCAGACAATTTCCTAGACCCCTACCCCAACCCCCACACCCTCAAACACAAGTATACATATAGCATCTATATATATATATACACATACATATATTTGTGCAATATAAATTACATACAATTAAAATCCCTTAGAAAAGGGGGAATTTATAGTCCATATAATAAGAGAAATGATACACAAATATGACAATCAACAAAGGAGGAGGAGCCACTGAGTGCTGCATGTGTGGAGATTATGGTTTATCTTCTGAGCTTTTCAAATGCAAAATTTGCCATTTTAGATCTCAACACAGGTATTACTCACTTGAAATATTTTCCAAGAAATTTTTTAATTAGCATATATTTCTGATTGACTGTTTTGTGTTTTTAATAAATTGATTGATTGATAGTTGGATTATATTGTATATATCATATAGTTGTTTAGATTGATCTTAACGTAATTTAGTTTTGTTAATTAATCGATTTTCTTTGATTTTTTTGAAAAATATAATGATTAAAGGGCCCTCCTTTTAATTATTCCTTTTTTTCATTCTTCTTTCTTCTGCAGATATTGTAGCAATTTGTATCCAAAAGCTGAGTCTTACAGAATTTGCAATTGGTGTTTGAGTCCAAAAGAGATTTCTGGAGAAAAAACACAAAATTCTTCAAATTCATCATCATCATGTAAAAATACTGCAAGTGATCACAATATTCAAGATGGTTCAAAGTTGAAGAAAAAATTGATGATTAGAAATGAAAATGATATTATTGGAAGAACAAGTCCAAAGGGGAAATTAAAGAGTTGTACTAATTTGAAGGTTCAACTTGTCAAGAAAAATAATCCCATCAAAAAATTACAAAAGTCTCCCTCATTAGTGGATGCTAGAAAAAAGGTGAATATTGAAGAAAAAATAAGGAGGACAAAATCAGAAGAAATGTCAAATAGAGGGATTACAAGAAAGGTAATTAAAAATAGGGTAAGAAGATACAAGCTCTTGGATGAAGTCTCTAGTTAATTAATTTTCAAGAGTTTAATTTGTAGAATTTTTTTTTTGTATGTGTTAGTTTTGGTGATTCTGAAATTTCGCACATACAAATTTATGGAGAGCAAAAAAATGGGGTTGATTTATTCAAACCCTTTGATTATGATTGAGAAATTTACAATGTAAAGCTAGGGTTATTGGAGTACTCTTGTTAACTTTGGTTCTAATTTTCTTCTTGTTCCTAATTTGCCTATTCATTTAGAATTAAGAAATGAAGGAAAAAAAAGAAGTGATAATATAACACTATGGTTTTTCTTCATTGGGAATACATATCTCATCATCAACATCTAGGGTCATAAAATTAGCCCATGACCGGCTTGTTAAACCTAATCAAATTTGGGCGGCTTAATGATCCGCTCATTTATTAACTAAATCATTTTGGCTCCGTTCGATTTTGACCTACTTTCGCTCGTTGCTTAGGATAGATAAATCAAAGAGTATAGGAAGCGGTTCACATTCTATGAGCAGAGGCGGAGTCAGAATTTCAAGTAAGGGGGTTCAATATTCAAAGAAAACTAAGTTGAAGGGGGTTCAACATCTACTATAATCATATAAAAAATAATTGTAATTATGTATAAATAGTATATTTTTCCGTCGAAGGGGGTTCGGACGACCCCCCTAACAGCCTGTTTGGATGGTGGTTTGTCATGGTTTCATAATGTATGGTATGGTATAGTATGGTATGTTACAATATTATGTTTGGATAGACTGTATCGTTCACTACTGTTTAATAATAATTTTTTTTGTTTGATTTGGTTTGTGCATAAAAATTATAACATATTAAGGTTGTAAATAATATGGGGGTAAAGGGTAAAATAGGAATAGAAAATATTATATGAGGGCATAGTTGGAAAAATAAATAAGAAATTCATGCAAAACCATCAAATCGATTGTTTAAAAAAATGGCCTATTCCATGTTCCCAAACCATGAAATGTTATCATACCATTCCATGCCTTTTAAAAAACAATCAAAACAATCATGATTTTCATGATACCCATATCATACTATACCACATAAAATCACCATCCAAACAACCAGTAAAGAGGGCTGGCTCCGCCTGTGTCTATTAGAAATGTTGGGTTGACTTTGGCTAAAATGTTGTTCAATTGAGTTATGAGAAATGAACAGCCCGATGCTATATGTGGGTCGGAGAAGGGCCGACTTATGAAAAATCTTGTTAAAAAATATTTTAACTTCTTAATTTGACGATTTATATATAATCATAATAAATAAATAAAATTATTTGATATATTAAAATCATAAGAAATAAAAAAAAGACTATGTAAGAGTTGAATTATAATTAACTCATTTTGATTCAACCTATTTCAACTTAAGTAACCTTTTGACTCGTTAACTGAAGCATATGTTTTACTTTCATAAAATTCAATCTAATCCGCTTATTTTACACATACTATATTATCAAGTACAAGTAAAATTTAATGCATAATACATCAATTTGTCGTTTAACTTGACCTCAAATCAAATCTACGACCTCCAACTTTGGATGTGCACTAGTAGACACTTAAATTTGTATAAAGTTGAACAAGTAGACACATACGTCTTATGTGACATAATACACGTAGGACAAAAATTGAACACTTAAGATGCCACATAGCACATGTGTGTGTACTTGTTCAATTTTATATAAGTTTGAGTGTCTACTTATATACACTCAAAGTTGGCGGACATAAATATGATTAGATGCGAAATTAAAGTGCATGTTTATGTATTGTGCCTAAATTAAATAAGAGCCGATAGCAACCAACTTTGGGTGTGCACAAGTAGGCACTTAAACTTGTATAAAGTTGAACAAGTAGACACATACATCTTATGTGACATAATACACGTAGGACAAAAATTGAACACTTAAGACGCCACATAGGATATGTGTATCTACTTGTTCAATTTTATATAAGTTTAAGTGTCTACTTATATACACTCAAAATTAAAGAATATAAATATGATTTGATGCGAAACTAAAGTCCATCTTTATGTATTGTGGCTAAATTTAAAAAGGGCCAGTAGCAACATTAATGTTAATGGTGATAACAACCAACATGATGGGTAGAAAATTCTGTTGAATGTCTTATCACAATAAGCTAAACAAGGGACAACACACTAAATGGAATTAATGATTAGTCAATTTCTTTCTTGTTTCTTGTTCTTTTTTCCTTTCATTATTAGCCACAAAAAAAAAAATCCCAAGTAAAATGTGTCATTATTGATCAGTTCAACACTAACTGCAAAAATATGTGACTACGTTCGAATTCAAAACATCTACTAACTAAGAAAAAAAAAAGTACCATTCCATTATAATTTTTTATGATACTTAGAGATACTCTACAAATACTAAAAACTAATTACTCAAGTTTTTTACATCAAATTAATGAACTTATAATATATTTGTATAATTTTCTTATTTAATCTTTAATCACTAATTGATTAATATATATCTTACTTTATTAAATTGTGATACGTTAATAGATTGGGTGCGATGGGAGGATCTTACTTCATTAACTTCAATTAAACTCTTTTTTTTAATTTATTAATTAATCCTTTTCATAAATTGATCAGTGAGTGAATTAGTTGAGGATTAGCTTGCCATCTCAATTGCTGTGTTTGATAAATGTTTGCAGCACCTAATTACGTACAAAATATTAAAATAAATATTAAAGTAGAAAAGTAAGCATTGAAACAATTAATAGATAGTATTCATTAGTAGACGCAATTATATAGTTAGTAAAGTATTTGGTAAGCAAGACAATATAGTGAAGGTACATGTATAAAACAGAAACTTGTAAAATGCATTTGTACTAATGTAAAAGAGTAGGAATATTTTAGATTACGTGCTTTAATCCTATATACCAAAAATAAAAATTAAAAAATTGATCAGTTGATTAAATTCGACGAAATATTATGCTGTTTGAGCAATTATAGTATGAATACTGTTTAAGACTTTCTAAAAATTGATGGGACATTTGAACCAATTCTCATTTTAGTGGACAACATTTTCATTATCATGAGAATATTAGAATTGGATTCTCTCTAGAACTTCCTTGACCTTTTATTTTCCCTTTCGTTATAATTTTGCCATATCATTAGGAAAGATTTAGAAATACAATGAAGAAAGAATAAGAATAAGAAGAATTGTATGAAAAAATATACTGATCTGACGAGGTAAGAAAGGACCAGTTATCCCTTATATTTCCCTTCAATTGGGACAACATTAATACAACTGTATTACTGTTATAGTTGTTAGAAGGAGACATTTTCTTCGTTAAGGTTTTAAATGTAGAATTTGAGTTAATGATCATAAGCACATTTAGGACTCGTTTGGTAGAGTGTATAAGATAATACTGAATATGTTGTATTAGTAATACTGAGATTAGTAGTGTAGGGATTAGTAATACTGGAATTAATTTTTATGCAGTATTTGGTTTGATATATTAAAAGCATTATGTATTGTTATATTTTAATGTGAATATTGTTTGTTTACAAAAATATCCTTGACATATTATAACTTTGTGTATTTTTTTGCAAAAGTTTATTATTCTTTTTTTTAAATTTAAAAAGTTAACAATATAACTAATTATTTACTTTAAAATTTTAAGATTTAATTATTCACTTACAAAAATTATTTTTTTATTATCTTTTCTTTGTTTGTTCATCATTTGCTTGTTGTTCTCACTTTGTGTTGTTTTTAAGTTGGAGGGAGTTACGTATAACTTTTGGATGAGACAATAAAATTATTATTAAAATAAAATTGTATTCTATAGAGTGTTAAAACTAAGTAGAATTTTTTTAATTTATTTATGGATATTCTATTTACAAAATTAAACCTTGTATGCAATTTGTTTTCGGATTTTGACCAACAAAATATTTTTTTGAGTCAATGGAGTAGTTTTTTTATAACTAAAATTATTTGGAGGGATATTATTATTTTGATAAATTGAAAAGAAGTAACTCATATTGAATAAATTGAAAAAGATTTAGAAAAAAATTAAAGAAATTTGAGGATATTTTTATAAATAAAAATAAAATTTGTAAACTAATTTATTTGAATAAATTTATTAGTAAAAATATAAAAAATAAAATTAAGAAAATAAAAAAATATTTAAAAGAATTGGAGGGATATTTTTGTCTTTATACATACTAATCCATGGTATTAAAACTCATGTATTACTAATACCACCATATGTGATGTATTAGTAATACACCCTATAATACCATGTAGGGTGTATAACTAAAACATGATATTAGTAATAGTATTAATTAATACCACACTTAATACATGGACTATTTCTCCTAATACGGCCTACCAAACGACCCCTTAAAGTGTTTTGATTTTTTTTTGTTCATATCTAAACTATCAAGTATGCGAGTTTCCTAGTTGAGCTATTACCAATTATTTATCAAAACACACATCAACTATTAAATGTTCATTTTTCCTATCTAAAAGTTTCGGTATGAAACTCAAAGAATTAATAGTTGAGGTGTGTTTTGATAAATAATAAGATACGCATCCGGTACCCCTTCGAACTATGGCCAAAGTTATTACGACACACTCCAATTTCACAGGAGTTCTATTAGCTCCCTTGAACTCAATTTTAGCATATTTTTATCACCTTTTTGTGCCGACATGGTACAGTTATTATATAAAATGGAGTCCACATCAAATGTGTCATATCAGCTTAAAAAGATGACAAAAATATGCTAAAATTTAATTTAAGGAATAATAGGACCTCTGTAAAGTTGAATTATATCGTAACAAATTTGATCATAGTTCAGGAAGATATTATATGCTTTACTCATAAATAACTGATGATATATGTAGAAAATTTACACACTTAATAGTGGGAATATGAGCTCCAAACAACTTACTTTAGGTGTATTTTTCATCCACTTTCCATAAAATCTTCATTTATTTGTACAAATTTGAAGGAAGACTTGACTGAGTAAATTTATGTCCATGAGAGGAAAGGAAAAAGGACTTGATGTGATAAATGAAGTCCTTTTATGGTCTTTACATTGGACCAAAAAATTTATATCCCATTTTTTTTACTGTGGGCACGTCTACACATAAGACACTGCATGGAATATTTTGACAAAATAATTTTTATTTTATCTCAAAATTGTTACACGGAATCGTAAATAGGAAAATATGTACACACGACCAGTTTTTATATCAAATCAAGTAGTTTAACTATGAGAGTTACAAACTAATTAAGATGATTAATTCTTCTCCATACATTAGATGTTTCGAATTGGAAAATAAAAATCAAGTTATATCATGTGCCTCACTTATGTATTTTTGCTTTTGTTTTTTGCAATAATAATGCAATCTTTTTTGTTAAAACGAAAAAGGAGGGCGGGCAGGCGGTTGGTTAAAGAGAAGGACGGGTAGGCTTTTAGGTTTGGCAAGTTTCTAACAAATGGTGCACATTACATGTTAGACAAATCTCACAATATGTGATTCATGTGTTTTTTTTTCTTCATAATATATAACCTTTAACTTTATCACTGCATAGGCCCTTTAACTAAACAAAAACTGAACAAAAAATACTTCAATTGTAACTTCGACGCACGTGGTTTTGAATGTATACACGCATTTTACTAGGTAGGATTGAAGTGTTTTTTTGTTCAGCTTTTGTATAGTTAAAGGGTCTACTTGCGCACTGATAAAGTTAAAGGTCATAATTATAATTTGGCGTCAAGTTAAAGGTTTTATTTATGTATTATGCCTTTTTTTTAGGTTGAAGTTAGCATAGCCGAAGCACAAATCCATAACATTTGTTAGGCAAGAACAAACAATATGTATCATAAATTTGGGATGTAACACAACTACTCAAAGTTGTCCTTAAGATGTAATAACAAACACAAGAATGGCATGGTATATACACTGGAGTGCGGAGCTAAAAGGGCTATTTCTTTAACCAAAAATTTCAAAGGAATACTTGATTTGAAAAGAAATCAAAGGGGACAAAACGTCGATGGCTGAGCGATTTGCAAATCGCCTGGTATCCATCGATTACAAAGAAACTCACATGCAGACACGTGCTGCATGGTTTGGTGAATCACGCCATGCAAATCGCTGGACGCCAAGCGACTTGAAAATCACTGGACATTGGGCAACTTGCAAATCGCTTGGTGTCCAGGGATTTGCAAATTCCTAGACACCAAGCGATTTGCAAATCGCTCAATCGCCAACGTTTTGTCTCCTTTGATTTTCAAATCAAGTATTCCCTTTGAAATTCTTATTAAAAAAAGTTGCCCTTTTTGGCTCGGGAATCATATATACTGTAACTCCTTTCAATGTTTCAAAAACGAAGATGAAAAATATAATCTAAAAATTACATAAAAGCGCAACTTAAGTATCACTTATTACATAAAATCCCAACTCTCAAAATATATTACAAAAATCCCATTTTTTCTTATTTTCTCTCTAAAAATGCATATACATACCATTACCAAAATTAACTCACAGTATTTCTCCTTGGAAAAAGCCTACAATCAAGGAGCAGTTACCATTTTGAATTTGAGTCTAATTCTGCCTCTTTCTGACAATTCAATTTTAACTAAAACTTCTTTTAACATATTGAAATTATCATTTTTGAATTTGAGTCCAATTCTGCTACTCTTTGAAATTCAATTTTAACTGAAACTCCTTTTTAACATTCTGAATTTTAGCATGTTGTTCATTTAATGATTTTTCATAGTAATAGAGTAAGTTTTTGATTTTCTATTTTCACAATTATAAAATCGATTTCTGCATTATACTTTTTTGTTTTCAAATTCGACTATTTCCAAGTTATAAATTAACTATATATTACTTAGTAAATAGATGATTCTCCTTCTTTTAGTTCAGGATTAATTCAATTAGAGCCTAATGAACCAACAAATCGGGTTGTTGGGTTCGTTCAGTTGTTGATGGAAGGTCGAAAAATGAAATTAGAAAATCTTCAAAAAAAGCAAAAAAAAAAAAATGATACTGCACGGTCACGTTTACCAAAGATTTTTCTGTTTTTTCGATTTTGAATTTCATTGTTAATTTGTACTGAGATATTTATGTTATACCTGATAATGTGAGGTTTTGAAACTTTTAATTACTTGGAGATGGTTGTTAGTTTTGCGGTAGATTTTGGAATTTTTCTTCAATTTGGTCTATCGTTTAAAAGTTTTCCATGTGTATACATAACACTTGTTTGCATATGACAGGCATATACATACGTGCTGCCTTTTTACTTTGAAATACAGTTATATCTATAGTTCATATACATATGTGATTCTTGTACGTTTATATATTAGTATCTATGTATGTGCTAACAATATACATTACTGATTATATGTTGTTGAACATATACATAAGTGAGTTTTGAATTATGTTTTTATGTGTGTTTGAGATGATGCACATTACATATGTATAACTTAGACATATACATAAGTTTTGATATGTTGTATGATGTGCATGAAATACCTCATTTTGTTATATGTTGTTATGAACATACATTACTGTTTATATGTTGTTGAACATATGCATGAATGGATTTGAATTATGTTGTTTGATTTGTAATGAAATTTCCAGTTTAAGATACATCATATTGTTATGTATGTGTTAATAATATACAAAACATTACGCAACAAGAATGTGACAGCTTGTAAGTAATCTTTTAATTTTTTTTATCAAGTATTACTAATGATGTGTTATATTAATTAACGTTGTTCTTTGTATGCATGTCAAGAACTGTGGAGTATTCGTTGCTGGATATGCAGAATACCTAAGTGAAGAAATGAATATGTCTTCAGTGGATTTTGAAGCAGAGTACCATCATATGCGATGCGCGGCACTCCTTAGAAATTACGGTCTTCAGAAAGCGAAGAAAGGTTATGTCAGTGACAATGACGACCCTCCAAGACCAAGGACAAAAAATGTCTACCTACCCGCTGAAACTAAAATAGTTAGCGTTGAGTAGTATTTAAGATCATTATGGTGAAGACTTTATATTTCAGTGGATTTTTTAGGAATCTAAAATTTGAAACTAATATTAGTTGTTTGTTATGAAACACATTGGACATATGTTTTTGGATTATAGTTTGAATGACGAGGATGAAAAATTATATTCATTATATTGTGTTGTACATTACCTATTAAATTTTGCGTATGATAACATATACACAGATATGTACTTTTTCAAGTGTATATGGAAAACAAATAACCTGTATTGTTTTTATGTGTGGATATGTTTACACATACATAGCACATTATAAAACTTAATAATATATGTTGAAAAATATACTTAAATGAGTCAAAGTTTATATCCACAGGTTATGTATGTTAGCTAATATACATAGCTGAAGTTTACATCGATACAAATATAAAATTTTCAAGTGTATAAAGAAAATGAATAAACTGAATTTTTTTAATAGTGTATATGTTTACATATACATAGCACATCATAACGTAGTAATATATGTTGGAGCATATAAATGAATGTACATGTAATCTTACCTAATAAACATAGGTGAGTCAAAGTTTACATATACAGGTTATGTATGTTAGCTAATATACATAGCAGAATTTTTTAAACAAACAAACAAAAAAAAAAATCAACCTAAAATTTTTAACTAAAGTAAACTCAAACTCATTTCAACGCATTAATAAAAAACTATAACATATCAATGAAGTAATTTATAAATAATTAATAACACAAAATCAATTATTAATATTCAATAGTATAGAAAAATAATAAGTTAGTTCAAGAGTATATGAAAAATTAATAACATGTGTTTTTTCGATTTTACAATGACTATATGTTTACATATACAAATCACAGATTATATTGTAGCTATGTATGTTAAATGATATACATTAATGTATATTTAATTTACATAATACAGATAAATGATTTAAAGGCTATATATACAGGTTATATATGTTAGCTAATATACATAACTGTGTGACATACTAATTACAAACATTACTCAAAGTGACCTAGCGTCCACATAAACAATACAAATTAAAAAAAAAAAGTAACACTGAAATTTCAAAACGGAAGTAAATTAAAATTTATTTCAACGAAAAAATATGAAACTGAAACATATCAATCAAGTAATTCCTAAAAAAATGATAACGAAAATCAGTGATTACTCTCCACGAGTAGAGCAAAACAAAAAATTAGCTCTCCTTTGAAAAAAAATTACATGAACGCCTATTGTGCCCTTCATGTCCACATCGTCCATAACGATTTGTGCTTGACGAAAGTGTTTCGTTGGATTTCTTCTTTCGCCCCTTCTTCGGTCTTCCTGGAAGTCTTTTGTATATTGGTGGCAACACATCTTCCTCATCTACACTTTTCATGACATCCCAATCTTTCTTATCTGACATCGGAATGATTGAAACTTTGTATGTCTTGACCAATGTGTTTGGCTTCTAGTATTCCGAATAGTATGGTCCAAAATCTTTTACATGTTTAGACTTCAACACAGATATAGCGTGAGCACAAGGTATTTGGTCTATTTGAAACCTCGCACAGTTGCATGAGCCACTTTCAAGGTCAACAATGTATCTTCTCCCAGATTCATACCGAATATATATATATATATATTCAACCACAGATTTTTTTTCTGAAAAAATAAATTTAATTTGTACATCAATAAAGAAACATTTTGGCAAGTTGCTAGACATAACGGACATCAATATTATTTTCGCACTGTAATGTTTAATTCGTCAGCGATTGAAGAAATCAACCTCAAACAACTTATCGATTCAGCAGCAACGACCCCTTCACTTTTATAATTTACATATTCTGTATCGGTTCTCCATTGACTAGAGTGCCTCAAAAGAATAGCAATATTCATCTTACAGAATTCCAATTGAAGTTTTTTTTTCTTCAGAGTTATAATGAAATCAGTGTTTTGATTTGTTTTTGGGTGTTTAATTTTCGTATGTTTTTATGTTACTGTATTTGATTAATTTAAAATTTAAAATTCAGAAGTTGTTACACAAATTAAGGAAGCATTAATTCACTTAATTAATTAGTTGACTTAACAACATCCTTAAATCAAGGGAATACGTTAGTTCCTTTTTTAACGTCAGTAAAACTTTCAAATATACATAACAAGCTATGTAGATGCATTTTTCTTATGTATGTTAGAAGGGAGAAAAAGTAAACTAATTAATAAAAGTGGGATAGGGTGTAGTTAGTTCTAAAGTTCTGGGATTTGTGTTATTTACACAAATATAATTGGATTTGGACCTTTTGTTTTCAGTTCATCCCTTCAAAACTTGGCCCAATATGGGTATTTGACTAAAATTAAATTAATTTCCCCTTTGAAGATTAAGAGCTGGCACAGATGATTAATTTCCAATATGAGAAAATTGATTTCTTTCACATTTTTTTAAAAAAATTTAGCTAGAGCACTCTAATCAATTTTATATTTATTTTTATTTTTTTGGATGAGGGGATGAATAAAAATTGCTTCATCATAGTAAAATACTATTCCAAACACTAAGAAAATGGCAACTTACACTGATCACTTTTTAGCTAGGTACTCTTCGGAAAAATAGCCACTCTCGGGGAATTTCAAATTTCATAGGTGAAAATGACAACGTCCTAATTAAGTTTCACAACAATGATTATTTTTCAATTACCGGAGCTGAAATAGTAAACTTTACTCTTATTAATTGGCCCATAAGCCTACTTATCTGAACGAATCTCTTGTTGGGCTGTCTAGTTCTAGGCCTCTTCACAGTTTAATGTCAGGCCCTTACAGCTTGATCAGTCTCTTTTCAAATAATTGGCCCATAAAGATAGGCTTATCTACATTTTATGAGAGTTTTCATTCATACATTACGAGACCAATATCATCTATCGTCAATTTTTCAGTATTTTCTTATGATGGAACTAGTCGAGAGAGTATGGTACATTGGTGTGAAAGATCATTCAGATTAAGGTTTTTATGTACTTTCGTTATGGAGGGTGCGGGCAGAAGGGACGACATAGAATAGTGCATTGCCTATTTATCGTTTTTGCGCGGATATCAATAGTATTTGATAAACCTAATATAAATGTAATTAATTATTGAACTAATTTTATTTGGACCTTTCACTATTTAGATAGAGTATAAAATTAAGAATTCTAGATGCTCGACAAAGAAGAAATAAACAACTTGTGACTGTGACTTTCAAAATAATGAAAAAATAATACTAATAATTTTAGTTGACGTCTTTGACTCTTTTGAGATAACTTTGCATGTAACAAGCCGTTACTTTTACGGCATTGACATTTGGAATACATACAAACTACAATCATGAAGTGCATATATTTTTCTAACTTACACTTCTTTTTTTAGAAAAAAAATTAGAACGAGTTTGTAGAAATATTTGGAAGAAAATCATATAATGTGACTACTCATTATACTCCAATCATACATCTTATAATGAAAGTTCGTTTTACATTAATTTGAAATTTGTTGTCCGCGCTAATTTCCAACACCACTAGTTATTTGTTTTATGCTTAGTCATTCGATGGTTAAAATTCACTATGCTCGCTAATTTGAACTTCAAAAACTTACACCTAATGATCTTGAAATTGGTGATTTTAAACTTTTGGTCCTGACTTATCTCATGGATAAAATTTTAAGTTTAACAATCAAAAGCAAAGTCAAAAGTTTAAGATTACCTATCTCCAATTTTATTTTTATAAACCACCTTTAGATTCGTCCCAGATATATTTGAACTTAGATCCCTTCTTTGAAAAGTAATACCTAAATGCAACCTTTCTGATTTTTATTGTTTTTTTAAATTCTATTATTGAAATTTTGAAAGGAAAGTGTTACAACATTGATAAAAAAAATTATGTACGACTAACGACTTACACGTAAATCACAGGTCCTAGTTGTGAAATTATGCATTAATGCTTGCATTATGATAGACTATCCACATTACACTCTTTGAAGTGTGATTCTTCTCTGAACTCTACTAATGCGAAACACTTTATATATCAAACTGTCTAATTCTATTACATTAATATTTATGAAACTCCGCCACTAAATGTGATTCCAACCATACTACAACATCTTCCATACAACTTTATTTATGCATACTTATTAGAGCAGCATGTATATTCAAATTTGATGCACCTTAAAGTAAGCCTGTGATGTGGGCCGGCCCGGGACAATCCGGAACCGGCCCGTGTCATTTAACCAGTTTGTGGGCTGGGCCGGGGACAGGTTGGGGTCTAAGTGGGCCGGGTCGGGCTCAACAGTAAAAAAATTAAAAACAACCCTAACCCGGCCCACTTAATTCAACCCGGTCAAACCCGATTAAAAAATCGGTCAAATCCGGTCAAAAATATAAAAAAAAAATATAAAAAATTCAATATACATTATATATACCCACCTATATACATTATATACACAATTACACATATACGCACCATCCAATATATATGTACTACTTTAAAGTTTAAATAAAATATACTACAATATATATACATTACAATATATATAGGTATATACTAATTTATAAAACATATACACATGTATACGTTAAATATATACATCTATAGAAGATATATACACATGTATACACACCATTCAATGTACATATACTACTACTAATAAAATACACTACAATATATATACATTACAATATATATAGATATAGTTATATACTAATTTATAAAAACATATACACATGTATACGTTAAATATACATGTCTATAGAAGATATATTCACATATATACACTCTATTCTATGTATATGTAATACTTTAAATTAAATATACTACAATATATATACATTACAATATATATATATATATAGTTATATACTAATTTATAAAACATATACACATGTATACGTTAAATATACACATCTATAGAAGATATATACACATGTATACGCACCATTCAATGTATATATACTACTACTAATAAAATATACTACAATATATATACATTACAATATATATAGATATAGTTATATACTAATTTATAAAACACATACACATGTATACATTAAATATACACGTCTATAGAAGATATATTCACATATATACACTCTATTCTATGTATATGTAATACTTTAAATTAAATATACTACAATATATATACATTACAATATATATAGATATAGTTATATACTAATTTATAAAACATATACACATGTATACGTTAAATATACACGTCTATAGAAGATATATACACATGTATACGTACCATTCAATGTATATATACTACTACTAATAAAATATACTACAATATATATAGTTATATACTAATTTATAAAACATATACACATGTATACGTTAAATATACACATCTATAGAAGATATATACACAAATATACAAAACATATGGTACTTAATATAATAAACTAATAATATTTGGTAGTAAATTAATAATATATTAGAAGTAAGTTTTTAATTTAAAGTAGGAAACTAGAAATTCAATTTAAAAATTTAAATCATTAAATAAAAAAATAAAAAAAGTAAGGACTAAGGAGTGAATGAATTTGGAGAATTTTATTGATTGCAAAATGATCCAAAATTTATACTTTACATGAATGAAAAATCTACAAATTATGTATCATTTTTTTCAACTCATGCATGTTGATATTAACGGGAACTTGCATAGGATAGTCGAAGTCAACGGGGGCAAAACCATGCATTGGAATTGATTCTGCTGAGTTCTCCCGTGAAGACATAATTTCTACAAGTTTCAGCTCGTCGCTCGGCTCCGGTTCCATTCCTTGGTTTCTTCTTTTCGCTCTAATCCAATCTCTGAGGCAAACTAGAACATTCATTGCATTGCTTCCCAATGAGTGACGGTTGTCTCCAAGCTGTTGTCGTCCCTGACTAAAGGCGCTCTCTGATGCAGCGGTTGACATTGGAACATTCAAGATATCTCTAGCTAATCTTGAAAGCACAGGATATTGTGTTTCATTACTCCTCCACCAATCCAACGTGTTAATCCGTCGTTTGTGATCCTCTGGCGCCGACCGAAGATAATATTTCAGCTCTTCCCGATAAGTTGATGTGTAAACTCTCTCATCAACACTGTTCCAACAAGTTAAATCATAAAAGGAATCAGGAAAACCACTATGAGCCGGCCTTTTAGAAGATGATGGCTTCTCGGGAGGATGAGGAGCGACAGTTGGAGTGATATTTGTAGTTACGGTTAAATCAAATAAATCAGCATAGTGATTATATAATTTTTCTATGTAATCCTTTGCATCATTCATAGCCGTCCACAAATCAGATTGTACTTGTTCATAATCATGGTTATATTTATTTCTAAGTTAGTATAAATAATAGTACTAAAGTGGCACATATTATTAGATTTCATGCACGGATTTAACATAGCACCAACCAAGAAAATAGGGGGAATCGGAAAAAAATATTTTTTAAATTTAGTAAACATGGCACCAACAGCTTCTTTATAACCTTCTTTATTTTTATATTCTTTGAGCAAACCAGAAATATCGGTTATATATGTCAAAATATTACAAACAGTAGGATAATAAACACCAAAAAATTCAACCATAACAACATAAATTTTTCTAAAAACTTAACAAGATCCTTAATCACAACCCAATCAGAATCATGTAGCATGCAATCAGCAGAATCAGCAAATGAACCGCAATGTTGGTTAAAAGCTAGTGTAATAGAAATTCTATATTTATAACAAGTTTTTAAAAAATCATACGTAGAATTCCATCTAATATCAATTTCCTCGGGCATCAATATTAGTGCAAGTCTATTTTCTTGACATTTAACTTTAAATTCTCTAATTCTCGATCTACAATTATTTCCTTGAATAAAACCAACAGCAAGACGAATTTTTTTAATATAAAACTCAAAAAACTCAAGACCATCTTTTACAATTAAATTATAAATATGACATGCACACTTAATATGAAAAATTTCAGGCAACAACGGAGATAGCGTAGATTTTAATTTTTTTATAGTAGTCTTGTTGTTAGAAGCATTATCAAAAGCAATACATAAAATTTTATTTTCGATACCATAATATCCGGCAACTTTAACAATAGAATCAACAATAAAATCTTAAGTATGTTTCCAATCTTCATCATATAAAAAAGCAAGAATACGTTTTTGCATCACAAAATTACTATCCATCCAGTAACAAGTAACGGTTAAATAATCATTTTTATTTACAGCACGACCAAGATCAGAAGTTAAGGACAATCTACATTGAATATTTTTTAACAATGTTGATAAATAAAAATAATATTGTGAATGAAGTATAAAAATATCAGACCGACAAGTACTTCTAGGAATACCGTTAAACATAGGATTATAAATTGCTTGTATATAATGAATAAAGGCATCAGAAGAAGGAAAACTAAAAGACAAACAACCCACAAGTACCATTTTAGCTATTTCTTCCCGGTCCCTCAATTTATTATACTTCTTTGTTACCTGACCAGTTGCTGGGTCCATTCTAGTTTGTGTTGGTCCACCAACATCCCCACCACCTCGTGCAATATTTAACTCTCTTTCGTGAGCTTCACCTATATGTCTCATTAGCGTACCCGTACCCCCTTGCTTGCCTCCGCTTCTATGCTTATATATTTGTTGACAAATATTGCATTGCACCTCAGTATCTGATATACGTTCAAAAAATTATCATGCAACACTAGTTGTTTTACGAGGTCTTGCGGCATGGGGAGGATGGGAAGGGAGATTAACCGATTCAGATCTAACGTTAGCATTTCCTACTACGGGTGTCTCACCAATATTTTTATTATCTTCGTCTAAATTAACCTCATTTACTTCATTTTCTTCTTCTATACCGTTATTTTCCTAAGCTTCTACATAATCCATATCGTGAGCACCTACACCTATTTCTTCCTCAAAAGGTGTACAAAGCGGTACCGGAGGCGAAGGCACACGGGTATATCTACTACTTGAACTGCCTCTACCGCTAGTAATTCATTTTTTACTACCACTACCGCTTCCGGGACAAAAAATTTTAACACCTTTAGTAGCGAGGTTTCTTAATTTATCCATAATATAAATTAAATTAAACTAAAAAAAATCAAAATACACAAATATAATAAAATTAAATATTAAACAATTAATACAATAAATAAAAATTAAACGTAAGAGATGGAATGACAATACCAAATTTTGGAAGTATCCGAAGGTTGCGACTTTAGAAACTTCTGCTCGTACTTTATAAACGCAAAATTAAAAAATTAAAGTGAACACTTTAAGAAATTAAATATATTGAATATTTGAGAATTAAGATTTGAGAGAGAATAAGATTTGAGATAGTGAAAAATTGTGTGAAAAATGATTTGAAGGTGTAGGGTATTTATAGAATTTATTTTGGGATTAAAAAATATTTTTTAAAGTAAAAAAAAAAATTATTTTAAGAAATCGGCTCAAACTAGCCGTTTGGACCTAAAAAGGGCTATATAGTTGTTGGGCCAACGGCTAGTTTGGCCCAAAATCCAAAAAAAAAAAGAAAAAAAAAAAGATTCCGGGCCGGGCCGATTAACCGGCGGGCTTGGTCCGGGCCGGGTTAATCAGACCCAAATTAAAAAAATAACCGACCCAAAACCCGAAACCCTAAAGCCCTAGGGCTTACCGGGCCAGGTCAAACCAGGTCGGCTTGACAGGCTTACCTTAAAGTCAAAAAAATCCATAGAAATATTGCCTCGTGGACAAAGCCTATGAGAAAAGCAGAATTGGAAGCCCTATTCAAATTGACTTTTAATAAAATGAATTCGTTTTTCGAATACTCTATTCATACAACTACTCATATTATTGGAGTTACATGAAGATTTCCAGCACGAATTTTCAGATATCCGGTGGTTGGATTAATCAAATTTGACTACAACTTTTCTTTTTAAGAAATACATAGAAATTCTTGTTTTAAAGAGAAGAAAATGAAAAAGGATACAATAAATAACATAATTAAGAGTGATATCACTATGAAAGTCTGAAAAGAATAAAGTTTATGCGAAGTATATAGATTTTATTCCTTTTAACTTTATAGGATAAAGAGGTATATTAGCATGCTAAAAATAGTAAAAAAAAAAAAATATTTACTGAAATAATTGGAACGAGTCAATTAACAACTTGTATCTATAATCTATATCTGTAGTATATTAAAAGTGTGAAGACCCTTATAAAAGTGAATTGAACTTTTTGCCCTTCATTAAAAGTCTCTACTTTAAATAAAGTCGTCTTTTCACTATTTTTCTTGAATTATTTATTAATTATTTTTATAATATTTAAAATTAAAGAGTACTAAAATATGGTAAGAATGATTAGGAGTAAATTAATTATAGTTAATTTTTATGTTTTCCACGTCCAATTGGTTGATTATTCAATGCATCCAAGAAAATTGGCAACCTTTTCCAAATAAAATAAGTTTAGTCACTTTTCCTAACAAATAAAAAAGATTACGTCCAAAATATTAGGCCCAACAAAATAGGTAAAAAAACCTTTTCTAAATAAAATTGTCTTGGTTGACTTTTCCTATAAAAAAGGTTTGTATTCCGTCTATAAACCCATGATATCATATTTTCTTGGTCAACAATTTTGACTCTCTCATTTTTTGTCTTTTTTCTATGTTTCCTCTGTGGGCATACGCTTGAGTTTATGACTTTGCTAAGCCATTAATCAGTATGATAAAAGCTGTTGGTTGGGATCTTGATGCTGCTGGTGGTTGGATATTGATGTTGCAGCAAACTCAATAGAGCCAGGTATAGTTTATGAAAGAGATCAGCTCATAAAAAATATGTATTGGAATCACTTCGCTGGATTTCACAATGAATTCCTCTCTGAGAAACATGAGATTCAGTCGTTTCTAAGGATAGTTTTTACCACCAATAATTTGTCTTGTCAAAATTTTCTACTATAGCATAAACAAAGCTTTGGGGGGAGGGAATCTGCTAAAAGACAAGTTCATCCTCGAGCTATTTCACATTTTAGGCGAGAAAAGGCCAGGTGCGATAACATTTTTGAATAGTCTAAGCAACTTAGTATGGAGGTGAATCAAAAGTTTAGCGTAGAAGGTGAGACAAAGGGAGGACTCTTCGTTGTTGGCAAAGGAAAGAGTGAAATTGCTTATCAATTTTTTCAAAGTAACTTTGGAGACGGCACACCTCTTACAAAAAAATTTAAAATCTTTCACCAGGTAGTGTTTTTTGGCTTCTCTAATAAGTTCATTATAGTGCACACCTATGTTTTAGTCTAACAAGATTTTCTACTTATATTCTGAAATTCATAGGAATTCATAGGAACGTCAATTAGGCTCAATCAACTGGATATAACAATAGGATTAGCTATGGGTCATTGCTTTTATAGTTTTCATGTATGATATGATTTTTAGACCATTTGAATAGCTGAAATGTGTTGCTAGAAGAACAAGTGGATCGGCAGAGAGAGTGAACCCTCTTGATTCATCATTCATGTTAGAATCTATTAAGACATGCTATGTATCTACTTCTTTTCAATCACGTAATGCAGGAGGCTTTTCTTTTTTTAGGTTTTGAGTTATCAAAGAAGAAAATCTGAGATAAAAAATCGATGGATGATAGCAATGCATTCTGCTCCAAAAACCTTGAATAGGTCTCCTTTGGAGCTTGAGGTAAGAAGAATGTTTGCTCTGCTTGTATTGCTCGTCTTCGATTCATCTGCGATGATCTTCAATTTTGTATTCTTAGATCGAGATTGAATTTATTTTTTCACCAAGTTTCGGATATCTTTTTTTTTTAAATCGTGTCGAGGTGTGCTCAGAAGGAACCGGGCATCACGATTATCAATAATAATAGTACTTAGTTTTGTTTGGATGTAGAAACTATCATTAGGTTTTCAATTTGAAAAATCTTATAAGTTTCTCATCCATAAAGCTTTGCCGATAGACTTGAGTTTGAGTCTTTAGGGCGCTTTGACTTATATCAGTTACACCTTAAGGAATTTTAAGCTAAGGACTATATTGGGTATATTATTGTTGTTGTTTCTTTCTCTAGATTTTGGTCAGATATGACGTTTAAGCTAAGGACTATATTGGGTATATTATTGTTGTTGTTTCTTTCTCTAGGTTTTGGTCAGATATGGCGACAAGTCCATCTGGTGTTCTCAGCAATAAATGTATGTTATATTAAGTGATATGAACATAAACATGCATGTGATATATTATAATACGTAACTTTTACGTGTAGAATTTTGAAAGAGACGGTTATTTATTTAAAGACGACTTGCGGACAAATTAGTATGAGCAAAGGATGGTCTTTATTTATGAAGATGTAAGCTTGAGTTTAATTTCTCTTAAAAAATGGCATCTGAATATCTTGTGAAAAAAGAATGTGACGAAATCAAAATCAGTTTGATAGAAGTAGATGAGGGGCATGATGAACAGAAGCAAAGAGAACGAAGATGGTAGTTGAGATTGTAGCTTCATCGCATGGCACAGTATAGCTAGATCCAGATTGTTCTGCAGACGAGAAGTGAAATTGATTTCGTAGATGACAGTTAAAAGTATGGGCAGAAGGTGGTAAAGAGGACTAAGAATTCAAGGTACCTGATAAAGGGGTCTCAACATCCAAGGAGTTATTATCGGTGCACATATCCTGAATGCAATGTTCGTAAACAAGTTGAGAGGGCTTTAATCGATCCACAGGCTGTCATAACAAAATATGAAGGCAAGCATAATCATGATATTTCTACTATTATTAGTATTAGAGGAACGAGGAATAAAAGAAACTACAATTTGGAGGCTTTCAGTTCACAAAAATATTTTGGTAATTGAAAACAACAACGAAATACCTGTGTCTGAAAAGATTGCAACATAAGTAGCGTTATCACAAGCAAACAGGTAAAAATATTTCGTTTAAATTCTTACTTTACTTTTGTACAAAAAACTGATAGTAAAATCTATCCTTGTTGAAAACCACATCCTGGTCCCATGAATTTATTGGTTGGTTTCAAGAAATATTTGAAATTCTATTGCTCCTTTCTAAGGAAAAAAAAGTAATATTTAAAAATTAGAGTTGTATTCGGCCATAAAATAAATTAGAGTTATTTTTTAACTTTTGTGGGTTTTGAGTATCCAAATTCTTTTATGTGCAATTTTATTTCTAATGTTGTTGCATGCTGATAGTATTTTTGTTGTAAGAAATTTGTAAATATTCTTTTTTTCATACATATTCATTAGATAGGAGGGTATAGAGATGGAAATTAGATACAAGATTAATAGATAGTTTAACTCTAACTCACTTTTCTTCATATTTAGGTTGGGTTTTGAATGGTTTTAGTTTCTTTTAGGTTTAAAAATTTTTATATAGCAAGAGGAAAAAAAAAGAATTTTCAATATATATATATATATATATATATATATATATATAGAGAGAGAGAGAGAGAGAGAGATAGATAGATAGATAGAGAGAGAGAGAGAGAGAGAGGAACGGGCTTTCCAAGCATAAAACAATCCCTACCTATACATTCCATGGCTACAGATAGAAGGCAGTTTTCTCGTTGTTTTTAACCCCAGGCACATTTTCGTTCTCAATAATCTTCATGAAAAGACTATCATGATTTCTGAACGAACCAGGGGAGAGTCGAGACATGAAAAAACTTATCTATGATCTGCTTATTTCCAAGTACGTATCATCCATTGCGTTATTCTCCGTCTCTGCGGCCGCCAAAAGTCTACTCTCTCTCGGATATTGAGTGGGTTGACCCGGAAAGAGATCCGAACGAGCCTTCCAACAAGCAGAATATAACCTAAATTTTGGTGTGACTCCTGAATTTCAAGATTGTAGAAATTTCAATTCAAACATTAGAATTGCGGCAGTCATGTCCCTAAAGCAAATTCTAATTTACTATGGATTGTAATGATAGAATCTATGTATCCTCTATATAAATAAATTAAATACGAATATGTTATGTGTTTTTTTTATTCTATTATCTCCTTTCTGTAATTAGTCTTTCACCTTATTATAGCTCTAAAAAATTAATGTTATTATATTATAATTGATGGAGATGAATATAATATAGTATGCAATTTTTGTTGTTTTCTCTATTATTTTATACTATGAGAGGATAAATATAATTTGTGTCATATTTGTAATTGTAGTTATCCTCCCTCATTTTTTTTGTGATAATTCTACATATGTTGTGTTGTTATTTGCCTTATTTTATTAGTGTGAAACATGAGAAACTTCAGTTGCCTGAGACTATAGCTCCAGAATCAAGAGAGTTGCAAATTATACTAATTGATTTGAAAGAGTACAACGAGAACGAGAGATAAAAATTATTCGGATATTAGATAATCATATTCTTTTACTTTAAAAAGGAAAACAAAGGTCAATTAATAAAGGAAAGCACAAACGTGAGAAAAGAAAACAAAAACAAGAAACTCCATTATCATCTTTTTATGTTTGTAAGTAGCTTTTGTTATTGAGTGCTTAACGTAATCTTTTGATTTAACTTTTAGGTTTGAGATTTCTATTTCCATTACATCGGTGTTATTGATCAAGAATAACAAAATATCTTTTTATGTTTGTAAGTAACTTATGTTATCGAATCTCCAACATAACTTTGTGATTTTTGAATTTTTGATCTTCTTTTTTATTATATTGGGTTTATTGACAATGAATAACAAATCATCCTTTTATATTTGTAAGTATAACCTCTATTGAGGTTTATCTCATACGTCAATCTGAAACTAATTATAATATTATTAAAATTAGAATTATTGTATATTTATTTTAGTTCAAAATCTTGAGATAAGTAAAAGGGAACAAATACATTTTTTATTGATTGATGTGGTAGATTTGTACAACGTGATCGAAAATACTTGATACACGTGCAGCGCACGTATCTTAAACTAATATTCATAAGCATGTTTAACATTATTCATTGTCTTTTATTTCATGCAATAAATGTAAAATTTATAATTAAACATATTATAATATATCACTTACTATTACTTTATATATCGGCTAATTTGAACTTCAAGAAATTACACCTAATGATTTTGAAAATTGGTAGGTCATCTCAATAAAATTAGTGACCTAAAGCAAAACTTAAACAAGTGCCTTAGATAGATAAATGTACATTAAAAAATAATATTGTAATAATTTAGAGTTATTTTTTTGTTGTGTATATTAGTTGTTTTTGGTGTAAGGCTTTAAAAGACACATAACCTTTGACTTCACATATAATATGATTTTTAATAAAAGAAAGATTCATTTTAGTTAATAAGAAGTTAAACTTAGATATTGTTGTTAAAACATTAATTATTAATATGAAGTTTGAGCTGTTTAATTCGAAGTTCTAAAATATTTTTAGTAAAACTTAGGTATCTCTTTCTTTTTGTAATTTTTTACGATAATTTTTTTAAACATATTTCACAATCTTCATTATTATTTTAAGTGAAATTAAAATCATAAAATTTACTATTAATTTTTTTGAGGCTTCAAAATTTTAGGGTCTAAAGCAAATACTTTACTAGTCTAACCCTTGAGCCACCCTGGCGATCTTAAACTTTTGATACTAACTTATCTCATGGATAAAATTTCAAGTTTAACAAATCAAAAACAAAGTCAAAAGTTTAAGATGGCCTATCTCCAATTTCATTCTTGTAAACCACCTTTAGATTGTCGCCTGATATATATGAACCTAGATCCCCTTCTTTGAAAAGTAATACCTAAATGCAACCTTTCTGATTATTTATTTTTTAAATTCTATAATAGAAATTATTGAGAGGAGAGTCTTAGAACATCGAAAAAAAAATTATGTACGACTTAATACGTACATTACAGGTCGTAGTTGTGAAATTATTTATTAATGCTTGCATAATGATGGACTATCCATATTATCCTTTTTGTAGTGTGATCCTTCTCTAAACCTTACTAACGTACGCGAGATAATTTATATATCAAACTGTCTAATTCTATTACATTAGGGGTCGTTTGGTAGAGTGTATAAGAACAATGCAAAATCTGATGTGTTAGTAATGCTTGTATTAGTAATGTTTGTGTTAGCTTGCATTAGTTATGCTTGCATTTTTCTTATGCAATATTTGGTTTGATGTATTAAAAATAACATGAATTAAATAATTAAAATATATATATATATATACTCCATATATATGTTGGAAAGGATGTGAATTTTTTTTTTTTGAGGGATAATAGTGTTTTTAATCATGTTAATGCATGTATTAGATCCATTGCATTGCTAATACCATGAATTTTGAGGTATTAGAAATACACACCTTAATACACAATAGAGTGTTATATATAAAGTGCAAAAATATATCAAATAAGATATTAATAATACACATTAAACTAATGTATGCATTAGTTTTTCAATATACTACCAAACGACCCCTAATATTTTTGAAACTCAACCACGAAATGTGATTCCAACCAGACTACAACATCTTCCATACAACTTTATTTATGCATACTTATTAGAGCAACATGTATATTCAAATTTGATGCACCTTAAAGTAAAAAAATTCCATGGAAAAGGACACACCAATATTGCCTCTTGGACAAAGCCTATGAAAAAAGCAAAATTGGAAGCCTATTCACATTGACTTCAATAAAATAAATTCGTTTTTCGAATAGTTTATATAAAGACAACTACTCATATAATCATATTATTGGAGTTATATGAAGATTTTCAGCACGAATTTCCAGATATTAGATCGGTTGGACTAATCCAATTTAACTACAACTTTTTTTTTTTTTTTAAGAAAATCTTTTCAATATCCAGAAATTCTTGTTTTAAAAGAGAGAAGAAAACTAAAGAGGATGCAATAACATAATGAAGTGTGATATCACTAGCAAAGTCGGAGAAAAATAGAATGTACTCGATTTTATCCTTTTAACTTTTGTGTATAAAGAGGTAAATATTCTGTTGAGAAAAAAAGTTTTTCAAAATAAATTTGATAAATATCAGTATGATAAAAAATAGTAAAAGGGATATTTACTGAAAATACATCGGAACAAGTCAATTAATCAGTGTCAAAATTTAAGTCAATTAACCTTACTATTATGGCGGCCTATATTTAAGATAACTACAACTTCAATCAAAGATAGGAAGATCTATATATACATGTGACAACTTGTATTTTCATAAGCATGCTTAACATTATTCATTGTTTTTTATTCCATACAATGAGTGTAAAATTTATAATTTAACCTGTTATAATATATCATCGACTATTACTTTAAGTTATGAATTAGTACTTATCAAGTAAATTTATTTGTAATAACTTGTTATATAATATTTATACACCAGCAATATATATAATTTAAACTCAGCCTAGAATGAAATCAAATATCACTACATTTTAATTTTTCTTTTTGGAAAAAAATATCACTACATAAAATAACATAACAACGATAGAAATGGGCAGAGAAAACATATGCATGTGGACATTAATACTGGTTGGTGAGTCACCGGACCTTTTTCTCCTTTGGTGAGTCATAAATGGCCATCTGTAGTTACAAATATATGTAGTTGGATAGTTTTCTACATGGGAAAAAAAATGAATATATACCTCCTTAGATTATATATTGCAAGTTATAGCAATACTTCTTAGGTTGTAAATAATAATATTTTTTTAAAAAAAAGAAAAAAAAAATTAAAACAAAAAAATATTAATAAAAAACATTTTTTATTAATATATTTGTTAAAAAAATCTTCCCATTTTAATAGGAGTTAGTTATTATTTGGGCTAAAATTATGAAAACATGTTTTTTCTTATTTCTTCAATTATATTTATATTCATTTAAAAAAAAAAAAAAAATCTCCTTCTCTCTCCATATTTCTTTCTTACCAAATCTCTCTATAATTACAGATTATAATGCAATATCTTTAATTTCTAATTTATGAATTTGCAATAACATTGATGATAGAATTACAGTATGAAAATTGATGTCAATAAATATTATATGTTAATAATTATTTGTAATGTGTGAAATTGTATACAATCTAGTATTGATGTATTATTTTAAACAATTAAGTTGAAATCAATTTATATATAATGAAGCCATATTTTAAATGATTTTCAATTTTTTGGGTCTCAATTTATGGAATCAATATATAAGATTTTACCTACAAATGAAGTATTTTATAACTATTTTTAGTGTATGAAAATGGTACATAATATGATATTCACGAATTAATTTAATAAATTCCGTTGAAGTCAGTTTATATACTCATTTCATTCTTAAGTAATGTTCTTTTTAGTTCTTATGAAATAGATATTAAAATTGATATTAATGAAGTTTTGTATATGTCACATTTGTATGAAATAAATTTTCTGAATATGATATTTGCAGAATCAATCAGTACGGAATTTTTTTAAAAATGTGCAAAAGCTGAGATAATAAAGAGAGGAAGGCATGTATCAATGGAGTGTAAATATTCGAAAGCGAAAATAATAGAGGGAGAAAGACTTGTATTGATGGAGTGTAAATATTAAAGACCAATTTTCATGGAGTGTAAATATTAAAGACCAATTTTTGACAAAGAAGAATTGAAAGGCGTGTAGATATTGGGAAAGTAAAAAAAGTAAAATTTACTGTTTCATAGTAATTAATCTTTCGGACGAAAGATTTATAAATACCAGAGAAGAAAATCTAGGTATTGTTGAAGAAATTTGGCTTATACCAAATTACTATTCACCTACTACCCCAGGTATTGTATATCATTAAAAGATGTAAATTTTAACGAAGTTTAAGTTTGTATTTTCAGGTAAAAAGAGAAGATTTATTCAAATCAGGTAATCATATTATGAGCATTTATTATCAAGCTCTATATACGGTTATCAATTCAAATTATGAAAATGTCTATAAAAACAAAAGTCTTGTCGAAATTGATCAAGAATGCACAGAAATGGGCAGAATAGTTGAAGCAGAGATTCAACCACCAAATATTCGTAATGAAACTGTTGGATAAAGTCATTTCTCAGTAATAAATCAGTTTCAAGTTTATCATATGTAAAAACATGTTTTATAGAGACAATTTTAAATCCTAAAAATATTTCTACATTTTTCTTTTCATGCGTTAATTTTTCCTTTGTCACCTGTAATACCGATAACAGAGATATTAGCATTATTAACATCTCAATTTTTAATTAAAAGGGATTTTGCTAAACTGGCTTCGGAACCGTTATCTATTTGACAACATGAAGTCATTTTTGTTTCGTATGATGTAAATTCTACGAATACTGATATTCTAAAGGAGGTTTCTTTAGACATTAAATTTTAGGAATAAAACAAGTTTCATCTCCTAAGGTTATTTGGATTCCTTCTTTTTGGATATTATATTGATCCAAGCTATTAAGAAATGTTCCTCCCAAAATTATGTTGTAATCATTTTCATGATTGCTAATGTAGTAAGAAACTTTTATTCTAATTGTTCCTAGTTGTATTGATAATTTTATCATTTTCGAACATTTGTAACTATTTCCTTCAAACGTTTTGTAACTGTAATTCTTACCTTCAAAGCTAATTAATCCATCTAGGATACTTTCCTTGACATGATTTGCTGGTGATCCTGACTGTATTAAAATTGTTTGTTTGTTCCCGTCGCTTCCATTAAAGAATCTTCCTGAATTTTCTGTAACATTGTTAGTATTTTCATTATTAAATCTCATAGAATTACCTTTTCGTATGGAGTTCCTCTCATATTCTATTGAGAGTCTTGGATTTGAAGCAGTGGAGCTTCCTATTTCTAAAGTTTTTCCCACACTGGTATTTCTACAGATTTCATTTAAATCTGTTTGTAACAATGCTCCCCAATAATAGTCGGAGGCATCAGTTTGTAGAACCAAATTAACTTCTGATTCTGGTAATCTAAGCTTCGGTATCTTAGCACATTCTTTTTTTAATTTTTGAACACAAAGAGTATGTTCATTAGTCCATCCAAGTTGGTTTGACTTTCGAATGCTGAGATGTTTTGGGCACTAGGTGCTAGTGGGACATTTCCTGCCACTTTATTAGGAAATTCTCGTTCCTTGGCTCTGATTTTTAGATGTTCGCAGAGAAGTTGAAATTCTGCCATATTTTCAGCTTGATCAGTATTAAGCCGACTTAATTCAAATTGTAATTTTTTTGCCTTTTCAGACAAGGATACAAGTTCGTCTCGAATGCTAAACAACATGTTGCTCTTTTCATTTATGGATTCGTCAATGTCATTCATTTTTTGCTATATTCTGTGTATCAATACCTGAGTTCTATCGTCCATATTGGACGTTTTTTGAACAAAAATCTGCAAAAATATTGTCAGATCATTTAATCAAATACTGATTCAAAAGAATAAATTAGGAAATTGAAAACATAGAAAAAATCACTCAAGTTATAGAGTCTGAAGAAGAATCAACGACGATATGCATTAAAAGCAACATTCGATGGAGAATCGCTAAGAAAAATTCAAGGATAAAATTTAATCTTCGAGTAGAAGATAGTATATTCAATAGGCTACAGAAAACGTTGATCACTATCTTAAAAGTGATAAAATTAAATAAAGATTTACAAGATTTTTTTTTTGAAAAAATCATTGACTATATTGTTCAAGATGACTATTCTATTCGTGAATATTCATATGTGGACAGTGACGATGATCCATATTATATTTTAATAAAAGAAAAGGAAATCTTTAAAAAGAAATTTTTAGATACCCCTAAAAACTACTCTTGTAAATGCCTTAATCTTGAGAGAAAAAAACAAGATTTACAAATCTCTTATGAAAAAAATCCATTAGAAGAATGAAATAATGTGTATCTCTGTTGAGAACTTTGTAATTTTCTTCATATTTATTTTTAAGAATGTTGTATACTGACTTCATCCCTAAAGACCTTCTGCTTTGGATTAATTTTTATTAGAATAAGAATTTTTTTTATCAACTCCAATTGCGTTGATATTAAAATTTCTTAATTTTTCCACCGTTATATAATTAGTCGTGGAAAAGTATAGTTGATCTTCTTGAGATTCCATTGCTATGTTGTAGAATCTGCAATAGACTGCTTCTTCTTCGGAATAATTTCTGATTGAATTAGTCAAATGTATTGGTAGTCTTTCTAATTCAGATAGATCTGATTTAGAATAAACACGATCTAAGTAACCGAATTCAAATAATTTGGCCGTGAAATCAGTTGATCCTCCTGGAAAGATGAAAATCTTCGAATATAAATTTTTTGTCTCAATGACTCCGAAAGTTTCTTCATAGACTTCTGACAAAGTGTAAATTTATTTTGTAAACATCAGATATTCTTCTTCTTTGGGATGGATTTTTTCTATCTGAAAAGAAGTAAACTGTTTTCCTGAAGAGAAGTTAGTTCTTTTTTCTGATTTATCAGAGTTTTTTTTCAGTTTTTACTAATTTCACTATTTCAGAGAAATTTCTCTGTGCTCAGGTTTTAGCTTTGTTCGAAGACTCCGTCATTGGCATATCTGGCTTTACCGTCGAGATGTTTTTGGCACCAGGTGCTAGTGGGACACACACACACATATATATATATACTAGTTTAGGTGTACGTGCCTTGCGCGTGACTTTACTTTAATGAGTTGAAACATTACAATAAATAGGATATTTGTTTAAATAATAAAGATGAATATAATAATTAAATTCAATAGCTTCTGAGTGTGTAAAGATGGCGAATTTATTTCTTAAACCTAATCTTAACCAAAAAAATTTTAAAAAACTATCGACATTCATCTACCATCTGTAAATTGCAACAAAATAATACAATGATAGAGACATCAAAATAATACAATTAAATCTAATCTTTACATACAAAAATTTTCTCAAAGTCGTCCGACACTCATCTACCACCGGTAAACAATAACAAAATAATACGATAATAGAAATACCAAAATAATACAACTAAACCTAACCTTTAAATAAAAAAAATCCTCAAAGCCGACCAACATTTATCTATCACCTGTAAACTGCAACAAAATGATAGAATAAAAGTGATTTCAAAACAATACAATTAAAACAATACAATTAAACTTAAATATTACACACAAAAATTTCTCAAAGCCAATCAAGATTCATCTACGAACTGTAAACTACCACAAAATAACAAACTAATAGAGATATTATGATAATACAAATAAACCTAACCTTTACTTAAATTTTTTTTCAAAGCTGACCCATATTCATCTAGTATCTGTAAATAAAAATAAAACAATAAAATAATAAAGATATCAAAACAATACAATTAAACCTAACCTTTACACAAGAAATTCTTCAAAACCAACCGGCATTCATCTACGACGTGTAAATTATAAAAAAAATATAATAGTGATCATAAAGCTTCAATTTTGATCCAACTAATTCTTGTCTGAGCGAAAATTTTGACCCTAAAAAGGGATTTTGAATGAAAACAAAAAAGATATATATATATTTTTTCAATAAGTAAACCGATTTCTTCTCTAGTTTAACGTGCATCTCAATATTTATAGATTAATTTCCTTAATAGAGTCCTATTTTAGGAGTATTTTTCTATCCTATTTTAGGAGTATTTTTTTAATTGATCAGTACAAAGAGAAATATTAATTGATTTTCCTTTCATATATTTTAGTAGTCCCATATATTTTAGGAGTCTAGTTAATATAATAAAAATAATTAAATAATAAATTGAAGAAAATAGTGAAATGATTGTCTAAAGGAGAATCTTTTAATGAAAGACAAAAAAATTTAAATATATATATATATATAAGAATATATACACCTTAAAAAAAAATTATATTGAAAAAATATATTTATATGTAAATTTGTTGACCATTATTTTGACGAGCAACTATTATGTCAAATTCTTTTTTCTAAATTCGAGTAAAATAGGCCATTTAGTCTAAAACGTCCTTGTCTTTGATTGCCATCTTCCCACAGTTTTTCCCCCCTTAAATAGTACTCTTTTTAGTAGGAAAAGAAAACTATTTTGTACCTTTTTAAGTTGGAGAGGAAAAATATTTTTCTCCCGTTTTCAAAATGATGCCTATGAAATTAACTACAGAATTGTAAAATCCAGAAATAAGTTTTATAGCATAGTTGACCAAACTTTTAAAATTAGCTTATTTTAAGAATTGATTTTTAAAAAAGTCTTGTGTTGGCTAATGAATTTAAAAAATACTTTTGAGCGGTAACTATTAGTTAATCAAACTTTTAAAACTGTTTTAAATATTTTCTCAAATGTGATTTGTAAAAAATGTCTTTTTTAGCTTATGAAAAACTATTTATTCTACTCCCTAGAAACACTTATTTTCTTTCATAAGTTTAACCAAAATCTCATTTTTTTTTTAGAATAATCACTGTTGAGAAAAAATAAACTGACAGACAGGCTATTAGTGACAAGACCAAGGAGAATTGATTAATTAATTAATTAATCAAGGTACTGAGATACCGGTTTAACAAATCCCTTTCGCACCTAATTAATATGATTGCTAAACGCCAAGATAATTACAATAATCAAGTAATCAATACTCTTGAAAATAGAACATTCAACAAGATAATGTTACATTCTCCTCTCAAAATACTTTGGCATATTTTTCATTTACACATCATTTAGAAAAATATTAATTAAAAGGAGTGTTTGATTATTTTATCTCTCTTTATGTCGTGTGCTATAAACTTTTTTCATTGAATATTTATTCTATTTATTTATATATAATTGAGATATTTATAGTCTTCAAGAGAAATCATTACTATGCATAAAATTATTTTTAGCGCAAGGGGCAATAAGAAAATTAATCGCAGTAATTTAATTGAAGACCATTGAGTTACTAATATAGTTCGTTGAAAGACACATAAACAAAATATAGTTTACAGTTTATAATTTCATGAGTCTGCTTTATTATATTGTCCAAAAAAACTCATCGATTAACATAATGAACACAAACGTCACAGAGAATTATTGTATTTTAATACTATTTTTTTTGTACTTGCTTGAGTACTAGCTTAACTGGCATTTGGGTTAATTCGACGTACAAATTAATTAGTATACCCGTACATTTATGATTTTGAAGGGCCAATTAAACTAAGTTAGGTACGTAGCTGAAATGAAAAGTTACCTATTTATTCACAAAAAATTGGGTTTGACAATTGTAAATTTATAATATAGTTAGGTGTCCGTTTATCTCTGTTGTTGTTTGAAATAAACGCCAAGGGGATGGACAATTGTTGATAAAAGAAAAAAAAAAAAAAAGACGAAATGTGTAATTATTATTGTGTATGAGTACTCACCTATTGAAATTGATAGTGAATAGACCTATATCTATAGTCTAAAATTACTAACCCCCATTTTCTTCTTCCAAGATTCATGTAACATTTTTCATAAGGAACGCAAAGTGCGTTTAACATTCATGTATAATAGTAGAGTGATATTCCGTCGAAAAAGGTTGGAATGAATCCTTCGCTTTTACTTAACTTTGGTCCTGCACCTTACTAATAAGGTTGGAATGAACCCTCCGCTCTTACTTAATTTTGATCCTGCACCTTACTAATTTAGATCGCGTCGCTTTGATTTAAGAAAACTTTTGAATAGAGAAATACCGAGTTGCATAAAACTACTATTGTAGTACATGGTTAGAGTATACTTTATGAAACTTTAATACTTAATTTATAAAGAACACCAATAGCAGTATTTTTTTTTGTTGAAAAGGGGGGACTAAAAAGCAGTGAAGAGAAGCAGCAAATAATTAAAGTAGATTAAATGATGGGAACATTTAGACCCTACTGTACTTAGATCACGTCCCCAATATATTCCCCACTCTTTTCCCTAACTCATTTGCACGCTATACTAACTTTTGACTATTACAAGTATCTACTTTTCATTTGAATAACTTACTATTATGGTATTTAACCAAAAATAAAAAATAAAAACTTTACTATTGTGGTAAGTTTTGCTACTTCATTTTACTCAGAGAGAGTATGGTTCTAATAGATTCTTAGCTTGAGTAAACATGTTAAAAATCAAATGTAAAACAAATACAATAGTAAATAAGGCATAATACATAAATATAACCCTAAACTTCATATTAAATTATAACTTTGATCATAAACTTTAATAGTGTACAAATAAAACCTTTAACTATTCAAAATCTAACAAATATGACCTCCGATTTTACAACCCCCATGCGTGAGTTTCACTTGCGCTTACGTGAAAAGGTAATCCAATCACACGGTGCCACGTCATTAAAAGGGCTGACTTGGAGGGACATTTGTCTTTCATCTGGAATGACATCGTTTTGTTTTTTGTATTAAAATGACGTCGTTTTTTTTTTAATTATTATTGTTATTATTTTTTATTTATTTCTACAACAGCAATACCTAGCTTTTTTTATTAAAAAAAAAAAAAATCACTAGCAGGGATCGAACCCACGCAGTAGGCTGAAGGAAGCACCCAAGAAGAGAAAATAATACCACTAGGCTATCTAAGTGTCTTATTTCATGTGGTTCAACATTAATATAGATTTTCTACCTTATATATACAACGTAATTTTTTACCGAGGGGGTTCGGGTGAACCCCATGGCAACCACGTAGGTCCGCCCCTGCATTAATTTAATAACATTTTAATAACGTTAAGTTAGTAACGTTAATTTAATATACTACTACTACTATCCTTAATAACGTTAATTTAATAACGTTTTATTAAAACTATGATTTTTTTTATTATTAGTATAGTTTCATCTTTAATTTAATATTTAAATAAATTATATTTAGATATATTATATAACTTAAATTCACCCTCTGTTTTATAATAAATATAGATACCCACACGATTTTTTCGTATGAGGCTGACCAACCTAATTAATAAATCTTCAATATTGGTCTTTTTCCGCAATGACAAAAGAAATTAGATGTCATTTTCTTCTTTGAGCCGAAAATAATGAAAAAATAATAGTGAAAAGTCATTTAAATATATAAAAAGAAATTGATAAGGGCATTATAGTCATTTTACCAGTTTTTTACCGTTGAAACGCTTAGATTTTAAGTTGAACGCGCCCAATTTTGTGTGTTGAACACGCGTTTTGCCACGTAGGATCGGAGGTCATATTTGTGCAGTTTTGAATAGTTAAAGGTCATATTTGTGGACTATCAAAGTTTAAGGTCAAAGTTATAATTTGGTGTCAAGTTTAGAGTTATATTTATGTATTATGCCAATAAATAATAAGTCATTGCTGACAACATCTAAAAGAAAATAAGTAGCAACGGTAAATAATATGATAACTGGTGTAAAGGAAACAACAAATATTGATATATAATAGAATTAGACAATGTTCAATTATCTACTAACCTTTTACCCTAGTCCTCGCCCTTCATGTCTTCCTATCTAGATCATGTACTGAGTAAGTTTCAAGTGTGTCGTGTCCTGTCCAATCACCTCTTTCCAAGATATTTTTGGCATACCTCTACTTTTCCTGGCACACACTATAGCCAATCTTTTCACATTTAATATCCTCATTGGGTCATTTCCGCGTCAATCTTCTCTGCACATATTCGAACCATTTCTGTCTTGCCTTCCTCATTTTATTCACGATAAAGGTCATTTCTACCTTAGCTTGTTCCAAGTAGCTTCATTCTTCATGGTATCTCTCCTAGAATATCCATACATCTATCTCAACGTCTTCATTTTGGTTACGCTCATTTTCTAAACGTGTGAGTTCTAACTAAACAATACTCTACCTCATACATTATAGTTGATCTGATTACCACTCCATGAAACTTACTTTAAAACTCGGTGCCATATTCTTGTCATACATGACACCTATACACCTAATGCAAGCTTCCAAAAACTCAAGTCTTAAGTAGAGTTTTGTTACGCCTTTATTTGAACCTAGTTGTTATGTACCATCTTACATATTAGTACTACGTATTTATTTTCATTCAATAGACCTAACGAGTTTATCCTTATCTTTGGCGCTCCCTCATTAGTCCGTCATTTATGATGAGTAGTATCACATTTGTAATTTTGCTTCATACCCTATAAACGTACTTTAAAAAGCCACTAAATAAATATAAATAATAAGTTTTTAAATAAATCAAATAAGTTGTCCCAATATTCTAAACTTGAACTATGACATTTAAATTCTAAATTCGTCTCATTTTTATTTTCCTGCCTCGTTAGTCATTGCAATTACATAGTATTCCATCTCATAATCGACATGTAACTTTACTTTTATCTCTTGAAGAAGCAAAACAAGGCTTTTCTTTTATAATAACGTCAACGTTACTAAAAGGAAAAGTAACATATGCATTGGTCCAAATTTCAAAGCTACATACTATTTCACCTTTTCCCCCCCCTTGAACTAAGAAGAGAACAAGTCAATCGTCCCTTCATTTTATGTATTTAAACTTTAACCCTCCACATTTTTTAAATTTTGAAATAAAACTTCGTAAAATTCCCTGCACTGTATTGTTTTTATGTAATGTTTCCCATTTCTTCAAGTCATTTGGGTCTAGCAGGCACAAATTCTTTTTTAAAAAAAATTAAGTATGATCTATAATGTTGATGCATGGTGATATTTTCTAAAAATAATTCCTTCCATCACGATGAGAAAAATATAAAAATTCAGCCAAACATGAATAGGGAAATCAAGCTGTAAAGTATGAAATGCTGAGAGTATTTTCCAATGGACGGAAAGTAAAGAAGTTGTGAGCTAATTGTCAAAAGATTATTTTGACATTAATTAACAAAGTCAAAGGATTAAGTGAATCAAATTTGTAAGCCAATATTGACGAATTGCTACAAAAGACATAATTGGAGGACGAATTTAGCAATAGGATCTTCTCTTTCGAGAAAATGATCAAAGATGTCCTCAATGTATAATAAGATTGGTTTTATGTTGGTCCTTAATGTAAAAACGTGATGAAATGATTCTTAATGTACTTCAGAAAGTGATCAATTTTGTCTTAAGCAATTTAAGGAAAGATACTTATTATTTTTACCGTCAAGATAATACTTCCCTCTTTTATCCAATTTGATCTCCTATAGATTCTTTTTTCCACTTATTCATTTTAGCAAAATCAATATTATCCTTACTATTAAACAACTATATAAAGTAATATAGATCAAATTATAAATCTAAAATATCATTAATATATTTTGTTTAATTTTATAAAGTATACCCCTAATTACAATCCTTGACATCTTCCTTCATACACAACCTATTTTTAGTCCAGGCAAAAATAGCATGGATATATTCACCATAAAACTATAATTTTCTTCAACCGTACTAAAATCCACTGAATGATACAAGGAGGTACTTTTATTTTACAGTTTGATAACTTTCCTTTTGAGCGGAGAGTCTTTTGCAAAGCTTCTCTAGCTATCTTATAATATACGGTAAGATTTGCGTACATTCTAACCTCCTCAGACCTCATCTATAGAATTATACCATATATGTTATTATTATTTGATAATTTACATGTAGTACATATGCCATGAGCATACATTTATTTATGGACAAAAATAGCAATTATCTTTACTTAAATGTTTAATAATCAAAATTGATCACTTTGTGACATACATTAAGTATACTATTTGTTAGGGCATGTGGAGTTTTGATGATAGACATGTGAATGAAACATGTTGTGAAAACTGGTCCATCCAACTAAACCAAGATCAGCTGCAAACAATTTATTGATAAGATGACTTTGCGTACAAACAAAAGTGGATAACATTTATCACATTAGAAGTTGAGTTGAACAAGAAGGCTTGCAGAAGTTGAGTTGAACAAGAGGTCTTGTAGAGATAAAAGAGGAATCCTATTGAAAGAAGAATTCTATTAAAAAAAAGAAGTGAGAGAGGTGGCAACAAGAAGTGTGAAACTATCTGGAGTCCTATTGAACATAGAAGATTACATCAATCAAAGGACTCTATGAGGTGTGTGCTTAAATACAAGAAACGAATTCAAAAGCAAATACTCAACACACTGAAAAGATAATCAACAAACAACAAAATAGTTCACATACTTGAAGAAGAACCTGGTCTCTTACTTAGTAAGTCTTAGACTGTGTGTAGTAGGTAGGTTCTTTGAGTTGTAATGAGTCATTGTTCTAGTATCAGTGATCTATAAATTGAGTTAGGAGTTGTGTCTTCAAGTTAGGGAACTCGAAGACTTGGGAACACTAATCTTGGGAAGATTTGTGTTTTTGTAGTGATAGGAGTTAGAAGTTTTAATTCCTAATTTACAAGAAGTCTTGTAATTTTGTTGATTGTTGAGGCTCAAGTGTTATAGTGAAGTTGGGATTAAATCCTGTAGAGATACAGGTCGTGGTTTTTTACACCTTTTTTGAGTCGGGTGTTTTCCACGTAAATACACTGTGTTCAGTTTTTACTTCTGTGAACCACGTTTACATACTTGTTCCACAGATAGACAATTAGTAAGGCTCATACTCTAACAAGTGGTATCAGAGCGAGGTTGTCTTAAATAGGGCTAGCACCTAAGAAAAGATCAATGATGAATTCCGCACCTCCTACTGGTCACAGTGAAGGTCAGTCAACTACTAGACCTCTACTCTTTGATGGCTCTCACTTTATTTGGTGGAAAGCAAGGATGGAGATGTTCATTCAAGGTGAAGACTATGAATTGTGGGATAGGATTACTGATGGTCCCACTATTCCAATGATGTTGGTTGATGGAGAACCAGTCAAGAAAGTAAGGAGTGAATTTACTCCTAATGACTTATTGGCCTTGAAGAAAAATGCTAAGGCCAAGAACATCTTGTTCTGTGGATTGGGACCTGCTGAATATAATAGGGTATCAACCTGCACTACTGCTAAGCAAATTTGGGATGCACTGGTGAATGCTCATGAAGGTACCTCTCAAGAAAGAAAATTCAGGATTTCTCTTCTGTTTACTAAATATGAGGCATTTAAATGAAGGAGAATGAACCCCTACATGAGATGATGACAAGGCTTACCACCTTAATAAATGAGCTGACTTTCTTAGGAAAAGTCATCTCTTAGGAGGAACAAGTCGAAAAGGTACTAAGGGTATTACCTAAATCAAAATAGAATGTTAAGGTGACTGCAATCAGGGAGGCAAATAAGGATCTTGCAGGTATGACCCTGGATGAACTAGTAGGGAACTTAAGAACTTATGAAATGGAAGTTGATGGAACCAAAAAACAAGAAGCTCCTGAGAAAATCTTGGCATTAAAATCTTCTGATAGTGATGAGGAATTTGAACTTGATAAGGAACAAGGTTCTTTCATAACTAAGAACTTCAACAAATTTTTTAAGAAGAAGAAGGGAACAAGTAGTAAGAAACATTCCAATGACAATACAAATGGTTGCTACAAGTGTGGCAAAATTGATCATCAGATCAGAGATTGTCCAGACTGGGAAATAGAATGGAAGAAGGAAAGGGCTGAAAAGAAACTGAAAGAAAAGGCAAAAAGGAAGGAGGAACATGCAATGATAGCAGCCTGGGGATCTGATTCAGATGAGGATGGAATTGATGAAACTGAATTCATGGATCTTGGAGACTCAGATTTAGAAGAAGAAGATGATGCTTCTGAGGTAAGTATACTTGAACTTAAAAAAAGCTGCAATTGTTTTCAAAACCAAAACTTGTTCCCTTGATGAGTGCACTGATTGATGACTTCCAAGAATTGACTTCTAATGGGGATGAATTGTTCAACAGTCTTGCAAGTCTAAAATTTGATCTAATTGATTTAAAGGCTTTCACAGGCACAATTGACAAGGAAAATTGCAATCTCAAGAAACAAGTTGCAGAACTTGAGATTTCAAATAATGATCTCAAGTCTGAAGTTCTAAAATTAACTCTCACTAAAAATGGGAAAAGGGCTATGAGTAAGGAACAAGAAAATGTTGAACTTGAGATAGTTAAATACAAACAAGAATAACATGATTTAACTGAAAAAATGAATAAGTTGAGTCAAGAAGTTTCTAAGCTAAAACTTGATCTTAAAAGAGCAAATAAGTGGACAAACTCCTCAAGAATTGTTCACAAGTTAAGTGAAAGAAATTACAATGAAAAGGTTAGGCTAAGATTCCACAAAAGTTTTGATGATCTTAAGGATTTATGTTATATCTGTGGCAACCTTGGACATCCCACCACTGAATGTCCAGTGGTTGCTAAAAGCAGATAAAATAGTCAAAACCTAGCTAACAAATTTTCTCAGATCAACAAGAACAAAACTAGTTCTGATCAAAGAAATAGGTTGCACTATATGTTGCTTGCATAGACTAAAAGAAATTTAATTCATCCTTTCACTCATAAAATAGGACCCAAGCTTGTCTGGGTTCCTAAGACTAACCTTTGATTTCTTTTTTAGGAGAAGGTGAAAGAAAGCAAGAAGCACTGGCACTTAGACAGTTCTTGCTTAAGGCACATGACTGGTGACAAGAAAAAATTCCTTTCACTCTCCAGAATAAATGGATGATGAGTTTCTTTTGGTGATGGAAAAAAGAAAATCATTACTGGAGTTGGAAAAATTGGCTCATCTGAGTCAAAAGCATTGGAGGATGTCTATCTTGTAGAAGAATTAAAGCATAACCTGCTGAGCATTTCCCAACTGTGTGACAAAGGTAATAAAGTTGTCTTTACTGCTGCAGGAGTCAAAGTCAAAGGATGGACACCAAAGAGATTGTGCTCACTGCAAGAAAGTACAGAAATGTATACAAAGCTGACATCTTGGCACTAGTAGGACCTGAGTTGACTTGTCTAAGTGCCATAGAAAATGATCCCCTCCTTTGGCACAGGAGACTTGGTCATGCAAGTCTGAAACAACTAAACATACTTTTCTCCAAAGACATGGTATTGAGTTTACCCAAAACAAAGTTCAAGGAAGAAAAGTTATGTAGTGCATGTGTAAGGGGGAAGCAGGTAAGATCCTCTTTTAAGTCAAAGAACTATGTTAGTTCTACCAAGTGCCTTAACCTGATTCATATGGACTTATGTGGACCCATGAGACTTCAAAGCAGAGGTGAAAAAAGGTATGTTTTTGTAATTGTTAATGATTATTCCAGGTTTACTTGGACCTTATTTCTAGCCTCTAAAGAAGATGCCTTTGAGGTCTTCGAAATTTTTATTAAGAAAATTAAAAAGAAACTGGGCACTTCATTAGTTTTCATGAGGTCTGACCATGTTTCAGAATTTGAGAATGTAAAGTTCTTGGAATTCTATTCAACAAATGGTATAGATCACAACTTCTCAGCTCCTAGAACACCACAACAAAATCGAGTGGTGGGGAGAAAAAATAGAACCTTGGAAGATATGGCTAGAATAATGATGCTTGTAGCAAATATTGCTAAAAAACTGTGGGCTGAGACAATAAGTACTGCAACATATATTATAAATAGGTGCATGATCATACCTATGTTAGATAAGACTCCCTATGAATTACTAAAAGGAAGAAAGCCAAATATTTCTCATTTTAGAACCTTTATTTGTAAATGTTTCATACACAATAATGGAAAGAATAATCTGGAAAAGTTTGATGCTAAAAGTGATGAGAGAATATTCTTAGGATATTCACTTCATAGCAAGACCTATAGGGTTTTAAACAACAGAACTAATTGTGTTGAAGAAAGCATGCATATGATTTTTGATGAATCCTGTGTTAAGACTAACCTGCGGGAAGAAAGTGACACTGAGGAACAAGTTACTCAACCCGGTTCATTGACTGGAGCTACCAAACATGGAGGCACCTCAACAGGGGGAACTGAAGCTAAAGGCACAGTGATAGGGGAAATGAGCCACAAATGACTCCAGCTCAGAACATCAGTTGTGATAATAGTAGTTCGATAGGCTTGATAAAAAAAAGATATAAGTATCAAGGATCACATCCTATTGAGAATGTTTTGACTGATCTTGCCTCTGGGATTACTACAAGGTCTGGATTGAGAAGTATGTGTGCCTTCAAGGCATTCCTATCAGAGATTGAGCTAAGTAAGATAACTGAAGCCTTACTTGATGCTGATTGGATCATAGCCATGCAAGAAGAGTTGAATCAGTTTGAGAAAAGCAAAGTATGACTCCTAGTTCCTCTCTCAAAAGATAGATCAATAATTGGAACTAAGTGGGTGTACAGAAATAAAGTTGATGAGCATGGAATTGTTACAAGAAACAAGGCAAGATTGGTGGTCCAAGGATACAACCAAGAAGAAGGAATTGACTTTGATGAGACTTTTACCTCTGTAGCATGACTTGAAGCTATAAGATTACTTGTTGCCTTTGCAGCTTATATAGAATTTATTCTCTATCAGATGGATGTGAAGAGTGTATTCCTAAATGGCATCCTCAAGGAGGTTCCAAACCTTCCCCTGAGTTCTAGAATCTATAAATACCTTTTCAACTCAAGGAGGTGTATGTTAAGCAACCTCCAGGATTTGAGAGTAAGGAGTTTCCTGATCATGTGTATAAGATGGACAAAGCCTTATATGGGTTGAAACAAGCACCAAGGGCTTGGTATGAGAGACTATCAAAGTTTCTAGTGGAGCATGGACATACTAGAGGTAAAATTGACAATACCCTTTTCTTAAAAACTAATGAAAATGATTTGTTGGTTGTGCAGGTATATGTGGATGACATTATTTTTGGTTCAACCAACATGAATATGACTCATGAGTTTGCCAAACTCATGAGCTATGAGTTTGAGATGAGCATGATGGGGGAGCTGAATTACTTCTTGGGATTGCAAATAAAACAAACAACATCTGGGACAATGATCCATCAACAGAAGTATGTCAAAGAACTTCTCAAGAGATTCTCCATGAAAGATGGAAAAGAGATCAGTACTCTCATTGCTATTGCCACAAAGCTTGATTTAGATGAAACAGGTCCTGATGTAGAGGAAAAAGTGTATAAAGGTATGATAGGATCATTATTGTACCTCATAGCAAGCAGGCCTAACATTGTATTTAGTGTAGGGATATGTGCTAGATTTCAAGTAAAGCCTAAAGAATCACATCTTAAATCAGTAAAAAAGATCTTCAGATACTTGAAGGGAACCAGTGATCTTGTCTTAGGGTATCCCAAAGGTAGTAACTTTAATCTGGTAGGTTACTCTGATGCCAATTATGCAGGATATTTGGTAGACAGGAAAAGCACTACAGGCATGGCTCACTTCCTTGGATCATATTTAATTACTTGGTCCACTAAGAAGCAAAATTCAGTAGCCTTATCTACTGCTGAAGCTGAATATGTTGCTACAGGTTCTTATTGTGCTCAATTTCTATGGATTAAGCAACAACTTATGGATTTTGGTATAGATGTTGGTTGTGTTCCCATTTTTTGTGATAATACGAGTACTATTAACATAGCTAAAAATCTTGTTCAACATAAAAGAACCAAGCATATTGATATTAAACATCACTTTCTTAGAGATAATGTTAAAAAAGGTCATATATCAATTATGTTTAGTTCAACTGAGCAACAAATTGCTGACATATTTACTAAGGCTTTGAGTGGAGAACACTTTGAAAGGAACAGGTTAGCCTTAGGGATGATTAAAATTGTATAAATCTCCCTCAATGATTGATTAGAAAAGACTGTACTTAAGTGATAGTTGATTAATTCAGTCTTACACATTTAGTTGTGTATCCTAATTCCAAGGCTTTAGAGTTAATTAACTCAGCTATGTGTTGATTTTACAGATAGGCTGAACCATCAAGGCAAATTTTATCCATTGTTTCCACAGTTCAGGTATGATTTTCACTTGTTCATGATAGCATAAGAGAGAAACAAGTTGTTCACTTGGTCCCTTCCGTTACACTTAAATCGCCAAAAATCCAAAAGACATCTGCTTTAAAAGGCTGCCAGCCCTTTCCCATCATTACAGACCCCAAAATCATTACATTTCTATCAAATCCTTTCCTCACACTGTTCATCTTCCCTCAATCCCTCTTAAATACACATCATCTTTCTTCTCTCTTTCTCATTCCTTCTAAACCTTCTCTAAGATAACTCACTAACCTTCTGTTTCACTAGCCATGAATTCCTCGTCATCTTCTTCATCCTTCTCACCTGACACTGCCATAAACACCTTCACCTCCATTATCATTCACCTAAATATAACCTTACCTCTGTTAATCCCTCCTCAAATCTCCAGCAAATTCTCTAATTTTGCTGCGTTCAGGCACTTCCCAAACCCTTTTACCCAATTTTCTTCAATTTTCTCATCCCAGCCCAACCCGTCACTTCCTCCACCAATCCCACTTTTAATTATTGACCCTGATGATGAACGTATTACAAATCTCATCCCTCGACGGTCAAGATCTGTTCTAAAACGAAAGCCCTCTTCTATTGTCATTGATGTAGATAAAGATACTTCAGTTAAGACTTTCCCTGTAGTTACTTCTCCTCGAATTCCTCTTACTTGAGGAAAGAAAACAACGACAAGATGTTCTTTGGAAGAAGCACTTCATGCTAATAAAAAGAAACGGGTTGCTCTTTCTGCTTCTCCACCTCTCAGTGATTGCTCTCCTGATAGTCTCCTTCGTTCCAAAAGAAAACTGAAGCATATCATTGACAAAACCCTAAAATCCTCTTTCACTGCTGTCTCTACATCCCAACCCACTTCAAAAGCTTCCTCGTCCTCAAAATCTACTGCGAAAGCTTCTCCTGAGAAAGCCTCCACTGTTAAAGCCTCCCCTTTCATCAGAGGTTTTTCAAAATCCTCTTCTCGTCTGAAGAAACACGTATCCCAACCTGTTCCTTCTGATTCCTTTGACTTAGATTCTGATTTTCTTCCTGATACTTCTTCTGCTCCCTTTACTCACCCTGATCCAGATCTTGATTATGATGTTGTTTTTGATACTCCTGCTGACAATGCTTCTCAGTCAGCTCATGTTCTTCACATTAAAAAATGTAAGTTGGCTAGGGGTAGAGTTGTCACTAATTTTGGAGGACCTGATATGGATATGTTGCTCACTAAACTGAGAGCTCAGGGTTGGTCACACCTGTTTCTTCAAGGTGATCATCAAAGAAAGTTTGGGAAAGCTGAGGTGTATGAATTTTATACAAATGGAGTTGCTATCGAAGAGATATTCTCCACCATTGTTCATGGTAAAACCATAAATCTTTACCCTACCGATCAGAGTCAAATTTTACATGTTCCTACTGGGGGTTGGGATCATTATGTTAAAGGTGTTTGGACTCCTCTTGATAACCTCCCTTCAACTATTGATATTTCTAGAAAGTTCTCTAGAAATCCCTTCCTTTTAACTAATAGAAGGGTCCTCAAGAATGAGATGTGTCATCTCCACCAGTTCTATTTTGATGTGGTTCACAAAATGATCCTTCCAAGACAGGAAAGGAGAACAATAGCAAATTTTCTTGATCTGACCCTGATGGAATTGCTAGACTCTCAGACTCCAGTTGATCTTTCCAGACTCATCATCAAGCGCATGCAAAAGGTCTTAATCCAAGATGCAAATGGCCATGCTTTACCCTATGAGTTTTGGCTTGTCCTTGTTTTTGAGGACTTTCATGTTCCTGAAAAAGTGTGGTCACTGCAGACCACAAAGGATGTCATTGGCTCTATGAACCATGCTATGTTACCTGCTGATAATCCTATGCAAATGTTGAGGAATGCTCCTGCTGCCAAGCAAAGTGAGGTGGATGTGACACAAGCTGCATCGAAAGTTGCTCAGGCTACTCATGAGAAGGAGAAACAGGTCCTTCAAGCTCAAATTGCCTCCCTCACACCTATCTTGGAAAAAGAAAGAGCTAACAATGCGGATATCATTAAGAAGCTGACCTCCTTTATTCCTTCTTCCTCATCCACTTAAGCCCCTCTTAGTGTCTTAGGCATCTTTCCTTCCTGCTTTTGGTCCAAGCTATTTCTCTCTTATTGCTTTTGATGGGCTGTGATCATTGTATTCTGCTCTATAAATACAATGGTTTTTTTTTGCCTTATGTAGTTCACTTCTGTGTTATTAATGCATTGCTTGTTCTTTTTGCTCTAATGTCTTCATTGTTTTAGTGATAGTCCCAGTGACCATGAATTATTAAACTTGTTTCACTTATTGGTCCAGTTTTTCGATGATGTCAAAAGGGGGGAGAACAGATTATATAGTGTTTATAACCCAATTGAATAACATGTGTTTCATTCTGATTCTTTTATTTAACTTCTTTAGTGAGTATGTCAGGGTTTTGTGGTGTTATGCTGCTATGTTTGTCATCATAAAAAAGGGAAAAATTGTTAGGGCATGTGGATTTTTGATGATAGACATGTGAATGAAACATGTTGTGAAAACTGGTCCATCCAACTAAACCAAGATCAGCTGCAGACAATTTATTGATAAGATGACTCTGCGTACAAACAAAAGTTGATAGCATTTATCACATCAGAAGTTGAGTTGAACAAGAAGGCTTGCAGAAGTTGAGTTGAACAAGAGGTCTTGTAGAGATAAAAGAGGAATCCTATTGAAAGAAGAATTCTATTTAAAAGAAGAAGTGAGAGAGGCGGCAACAAGAAGTGTGAAACTATCTAGAGTCTTATTGAACATAGAAGATTACATTAATCAAAGGACTCTATGAGGTGTGTGCTTAAATACAAGAAACGAATTCAAAAGCAGATACTCAACACACTGAAAAGATAATCAACAATCAACAAAACAGTTCACATACTTGAAGAAGAACCTGGTCTCTTACTTAGCAAGTCTTAGACTGTGTGTAGTAGGTAGGTTCTTTGAGTTGTAAAGAGTCATTGTTCTAGTCTCAGTGATCTATAAACAGAGTTAGGAGTTGTGTCTTCAAGTTAGGGAACTCGAAGACTTGGGAACACTAATCTTGGAAAGATTTGTGTTTTTGTAGTGATAGGAGTTAAAAGTTTTAATTCCTAATTTATAAGAAGTCTTATAATTTTGTTGATTGTTAAGGCTCAAGTGTTATAGTGAAGTTGGGATTAAATCCTGTACAGGTACATGTCGTGGTTTTTACACCTTTCTTGAGCCGGGTATTTTCCACATAAAAACACTGTATTCAGCTTTTACTTCTGTGAACCACGTTTACTTACTTATTCCACTTATAATCAATTAGTAGGGCTCATACTCTAACACTATTTTCATCATATTTATATAAATTTAAGACCAAACGAAACAAAGTTGATACATTAAGGACCAATTTAGTCATTATCCTTCTCTTTCTCACGTCTTTATTTTTATTTATATTTATTTTAACTTTTACCGGGTTACACATTTCACAAGTTTCCATTTCAAATCGATATACACAAAAGCTGTTTAAGAAAAAACAAAAACATTACAAAAAGAGAGGAAAAGAATAATAATAATCCGTCCTTTTACCACCGCTTTATGTCTTTACGACCACCTCAAACTTTCACCCACTCTTCTTTCCACAGTTATGGCCTCTTCTTTCTCTCTTCTTATTCCTCAAACACTCCACTTTTCTTCATTACAATACTTTCCTAATTCTTGTTTATGGGTTTTCTTTCATGCAATGTCGAATCTGCTATTGCCACTTGCGATTCTTATAACTTTAAGAAGAATCGTAAGACACATAACCATACCCGAAGGCCATTCAAAATCACTGAGTTTTCCTACTCTGATCTCCACGCTGCTACGAATGTATTTTCTCGAGACAATCTTCTTGGTAAAGGCAGTCATGGTTACGTATACAAAGCTCATTTACATCAGTATAAGCTCATTGCTGCTGTCAAGAAAAGCAAATTAGCTGAACCCCCGCGTCATAGTTCTAGTAATTCCCCAGCTGAAAATGAGATCGAAATCCTCTCTCGGGTGTATCATCCTCGGTTAGTTAACTTGCTGGGATATGCAGTTGATTCAAAACAGAATAAACTGATTGTTGTTGAGTTTATGCCTAATGGTTCTTTGTACGAATTGCTTCATTCTGATTCTAAGCCTCCTAGTTGGACCCGGCGTGTCCGATTTGCGCTGCAGATTGCGAAGGGCGTGCATTTTTTGCACTGTTCGAATCCACCTGTGATTCACAGGGACATTAAATCATCCAATATTCTCATCGACGGGAACTTCAGTGCTCGTCTTGGTGATTTTGGATTGTCATTGAGAGGAAATGTTGAAGATGTCGTTGTTAAAAGTACGCCACCTGCGGGTACTTTAGGGTACCTGGATCCTGCTTATCTTGCACCAGGTGATCTCAGTACGAAATCCGATGTTTTCAGTTTTGGGATTTTGTTGTTGGAAATCATCAGTGGCCGTAATGCCATCGACGTTAACTACAGTCCGCCATCGGTGGTTGATTGGGCGGTGCCACTGATAAAATCCGGCCAGTACATAGAGATTTATGACCCGAGAATCGCCTCACCGGAGAATGACGGAGCTTTACGGCAGCTGGCGGTGGTGGCGGCGCGTTGCGTACGTAAGACGGCGGTGAAACGGCCGGCGATGGCGGAGGTGGTGGAGTGGCTAAAGATGGTGTACAAACGAATGAGTTATCCAATATGGAATAACATAGGACGGCGCGTAGGCCGCGTGAGAGAGTCAACACACGTGGCTAAATATGAGCCGTTGGATGAAAGTATGGAAATAGTCAAGATCTCGAGGATTGGAAGTAGGAGAAATAGGAAGGTATCCAATGTGACGAGTGCAGAATTAGGAAATGTTGTGATTGGTCAAAAAATAAAACCAGTAATGAGATCAAAATCTATTGGATCACTTGGTGAGATTGCATCAGAACCGTTGGATCTGGCTAACAATAATATTAATCAGACGGTTAGGAGGAAAGGAGGATTGACTGTGAAGATGCCTACAGTAAGGTTGAGTAAGTCAAGATCAATGGGCATGATACAAAGTAGTACAAGGTTAATGCATAAGAGTAATTGTAATGGAGTTGTGGTTAAGTTTGTAAAAAAACCAAATGGAAAAGAATTAGAAGAGTCTAAATTGTTAGTTGATATGGGAACAGAACCCCAAAAAGGAGAGTAATTGAGTGCATTATCATTTTTGTTTTTGCTTGTATTATTCATTTGTAACTTTGTCATTTGTACTTTTTTTTCCCCCACCATTGAGATTTTCTTGGAAGAGCTATATCAAATTCATTCATAGCTTGAAAGAGAAACTTGTATTTGATTATGGACTTGAAATCTATTACTTTTTCGTTTAAAAAAGAATGATCTATTTTTTTTTTTAATCCGTTTAAAAAAAAATAATTTCTTTCTTTTTTTTGGCAATACTTTAATTTTAACTTTTCACATTGTATGTTTAGGATCACAAGATTAAAGGACATTTTGGTACATTTGACACAACTTTAATTTAAGGCCACGAGATTCAAAAAAATTCTTTATCTTCTTAAATTTTGCGTCAAGTCAAAGTGGGTCATTCCTTTTTAATCGGAGGGAGTAATTCATTATGGTATGTATTAGAGCAGACATGAGTCTTGAGTCAAATTCTTACCTGCAGCGCAAGAAGATTTTAAATAATATGCAAAAATCGAATCATCGCCGAGATGTTTTTTGGCGGAGCCACCTTTGCTTCAGGGGTTCATCTGAACCTTCTTCGAGGAAAAATTATACTGTTTTTATACTATTTTTACATGGTTAAAAATATTTTGTATGCATATATAGTAGATGTTGAACTCCTTCAATTGATTCGTATATATATTTCTGAACCCCTTCAATAAAAATTCTGACTCCACTATTTGTCAGAGAGATTTTATTATGAAATACAATCGAATGGCTCGTATAATTCAAAACTTGAGAATAAGAAAATATCAATGACCTTTGTTAAATAGAGAGCAAACAGACCACAAGTGACTTTGATCTCATGAGATCTTTTAGTTCGGCTACTAATAAGGGGATTGGGATTTGTCAAATAAAAACCGGCGTTAAAAAATGTTTTAATAATATGAATGAAATGCATAAATGAGAGTATATATGTTTTATATCTAAATTAACTAAATGAATATCTCTTTGCTAATTATGTAAGGTGCTTGCTAAAGCTCAAAATTCGTACATAAAACTATTTTTAAAATATCACACAAATTTTAGATAGATAATGTTCCAAAAGAAGCAAAAAAATGCAGGTCTCTTTCTCTCAAGACTTTATGTACTTCTCAGGCTGTGACAACACAGGGTGTTTCTAAGGACATGCATCTATCTACTATCCCCACAGTAGTACTAGTTGATTCTATGAAATAAACTCCTGATCATATATTTTCTAGTTTAAATTTGAAAATTTGAGTTTGTGAAATTATGAATTTTGAAATTTGAAGTTGTGTTTCAACATATATTTTACTTGAAAAAAAATTAAAATTTTATGAGTGAAGGTCCGAAAAATCCAAAAATTGGTCTGGAGCTTGAAAGCCAGATTTTCAAAACTAAATAGATTCCATCACCAAACAGATATTTGAAGATATATACTATTTAAAAAATATTTTCAAAATGTACTATCAAACGCTAGCAAAGTTTTAGCTTTAAAAAACACTGAAGTATTTGATTTGCTTATTTTCTTCCTAAGATTAGATCTTTTCTCTTCAGCAATATTTTTTTCAACTAGGAACTGTTGATTTAAGATAAGTGAAGATTGAGATTCAGTTGAACATGCATGGCATGAGGGAGTGGCAGAAATTTGGAACATTAATTTTTAATAATGGGGATATAATTAAGTGAGAGGTGGCTGTTGATAATAAGAATTAAGAGCATTTATAGCGGCTTTAACCTTCCTCTATTTAGTTTCCCTTTCATTTTTAATACACTGTCGTGTATCATGTTGTAAGAATAGTTCACTATCTTCTTACCCCCCTTCATTCCTAAATATTTGTTACTTGCACTTTCCTTTCTAAGAAAATATATTAATTAGAAGGTAATTTAGTCTCTAATTTGACTAAATTATCCTTATTAATTTATTACTCCTCTTTATTTAATACTTTCTTCGTTCATTATTTATTTGACACACGGATTAAGAAATAGTAAATGAGAGGAATAATTTTACCATATCATTTTTTGAATATAATTAATTCAATGTTTTAAGAGTATTGAGTAATTACTATAATTAATAACTAAGGTAAAATGGATAGAAATGAATAAATTATTTCATTGATTTTCCAAACTAAACAAATATTGTTGGACATCTATTTTTGATATAGTGGATAAATAAATATGAACTGGGGAAGTACACTATATTAATATGGACTAAGTATTAAGGATGAAAACAAATAAGTAATTATACAATATCTATTTTTATTAAGAATGACAAAGTATAGGAAAGGGAGAGTATTTGTTACTTCATCCCTCCACTTTTAATCATCCAATATAGTAAAAATACATTCTTTTCATTTTTTTATATATAAAGATAGTTTTTTATTTATGTTTTGCTTTTGACATTAGCTACTTATTTCTTAATACCTATGATTGAAAATCAATTAATGCAACTATTATGCTAAAATGTCCGTATGAATGATTATTTAAAAATGTGCAAAATCTAAACGGGACAAATAAAGCAAAATAAATAAATTATGCATGTTGGGTGTTTTAAGTCTGCACCAATTATTTCGGCAGATCAGGTTATATATATACTGTTAAATTGTGTTAGCTAGGCATTAGGATCCATTGATAGAAGCACAGCTTGAGAGAGAATGAACAGAGGAAAGAAGAGATTTTATTTTGAGCTGAGATGAATCCATTATTATGTCAATGTAACAGTATATTTCTCTACTTATACTATTGTGCAAAAGCCTCTAACAACTAATCAACTAAACACAACTAATTACAACTCATTTACAGCTGACATTTCAGTCCCAACTCCTAGTGCTAGTAACTAACTTTTCTAATTGCTTTTATCATACAATACTTTAAGTAATTTCACTCTCAACACCCCCCTCAAACTGGTGGGTGAAAACACATTTAGCACTCCCAATTTGGACATCAAATAATCATGTTGATCTCTCAGCAGTCCTTTGGTTAAGATGTCTACTTGTTGTTCCTTCGTACCAATGTGATGCATTTGTATCAACCCTTCTTGAATTTTTTCTCTAATGAAATGACGATCAATCTTTATGTGTTTGGTACGCTCATGATAAACAGGGTTAGCTCCTATTTGCAAGGATGTCTTGCTATCACTAAAGAGGTCTACTGATTTTGTCAATCTTATTCCCAGTTCTTCATATAAGCTGATCAGCCAAACTATTTTTGATAATGTTATTGCCATACTTCTATACTCTGATTCTGCTGAACTCCTAGAGACAGTTGTTTGTTTCTTTGATTTCCAAGATATAAGTGACTTCCCATGCTTCACAATGTATCCGGTTACTGATCTCCTAGTGCTTGGGCATGAGGCCCAATCGGCATCGCAATAAGCTGTCAATGTGTCATCCTTTTCACTGCTCAATAGAATTCCCATGCCAGGCTCTTTCTTGAGATATCTAACCACTCTCAAAGCAAATTCCTAGTGAGATATTTTGAGTTGCTGCATGAATTGACTGAGTGTTTGAACTGCAAACGCTATGTCTATCCTGGTATGAGTCAAGTACAATAATCTTCCTATCAACCTCTGATATTTCACTTTATCTTTCAATAGTTCATCATGCTGCAAATCCATCACTGTATTTGTTTCCTTTGTTGTGAGTTTCTGATTGAATTCTAAAGGTGTGCAAGCTGATTTGGATGCATTCAAGCCCAAATCATTGACTAATTCAAGAGTGGACTTTCTCTGGTTCATTAGAATACCTTTGTTTGATCTTGAGAATTCCATTCCCAAAAAATATTTTATTTCACCTAAATCCTTCATCTTGAATACTTTTTGTAAATCTTATTTGACTGTCTCTATCAATTGAGTGTTATCACCTGTGATGAGCATATCATCCACATATACAAGGATCACCATTATATGATGTCCATTTCTTCTGGTAAACAGACTGAGCAACTTTGAACAAAGCCAAGGTTGACAAGTGCATCTTTCAATTTTACATTCCATTGTCTGTTTGCTTGTTTTAATCCATAAAATGATTTGATAAGCCTACATACTTTGGGAACACCATTAACAGACTCCCCCTGGATATCAAATCCTTGAAGGATCTGCATGTATACCTCATCATGTAAATCATCCTGTAAAAAAGCATTATGGACATCCATTTGGTGGATTGGCCAATCAGAAGATGCAAAAATAGATATCACAACTCTAACAGTGAAAATTTTGAAAACAGGAGAGAATATCTCATTATAGTCGAGCCCTACTTGTTGGTTATAACCTTTGTCTACCAATCGCGCCTTATATCATTCAATTTCCCTATCGGCTCTATATTTGATCTTAAAAATCCATTTGCACCCAATAATGGAACTAGTTTCCACGTCTTGTTGTCAATAAGAGCTTGAAACTCAGAGTTCATGACATCAACCCAAAGAGGATCTGAAGAAGCCTCTTGAAAAGACTGAGGTTCCACGACTGAGGTAAAAACAACTAAAGACTGTCCGTATGAAGGTCACAGACCAGCATAACCAATAAAGTGAGTCATGGAATAAGGGCCAGCAATAGAAAAAGATATGGATGAAGATGTTGTTGTGATAAAATCAGTCATCCAAGAAGGTTGTTGTCTAGGTTTACTTGACCTTCTTTGGGACTCAACGAGAGTTGGAACTAGTGGAACTACAGAAGGTGGTTTAGAAATGGGGTTTAAATTAGAATCAACGGTAGGAGTAGAAGGCTAAAAAATATCTGATGAAGGTGGTGAGGGATCAGAAGTTGGTGGTGATGTAGGAAAAGGTATGGGTAAGACATCACTAGAAAGTGAAATGTCATTAAAAAAGGGATCCCGCGTAGAGGCAGTGGTAGTGGATTTGAAGGGAAAAAGGTATTCTCTAAAAACAACATCCCTATTAACGAAAAAAGTGGAAGTAGCTAAGTCAAGAAGAATATACCCTTTTGTCAGGTCAGAGTAACCCATCATAATAGCTTCTACTGCTCTAGAACAAAACTTGTCCTACGCAGGCAGCTTCTTGGCAAAACAAAGACAACCCATGGTTCGCAAGTGATCAATAGAAGGTTTCTTGCTATAAAAAATCTCATATGGACTCTTCCGTTGAAGAACTACAGAGGGAAGTTTGTTAATAATATGTGTAGCAGCTAAAACACAATGTCCCCAGTACTTTAATGGAATGTTTGCCTGAAATCTAATCCCTCTCGCAATCTCTAGAATATGTCTGTGATTTCTCTCTGCAATCCCATTTTACTGGGGTGTATAAGCACAAGTTCTTTGATGTTGAATGCCATAAGAGTGGAAAAGGACATTACATTCAGCATTCACAAATTCACCATCATTATCTGATCGTATCACTTTCACATTTTTGTTAAACTGGTTCTGAATTACCAAAAGAAAATGTCTCAAGACAACAACTACATCAAATTTCAATTTGATAAAA